>JAHBCN010018878.1:0-16561 GCA_019359885.1 Listronotus oregonensis
TATTTAAAATAAAAAAATGTGGTTTGCAGATTTATCTTCCTAAACCTTATAGGAATCCTATATTGCTATAGCCATTGCGATAAATTGTTATGTTAATTTTTGACACATAAAAATCTAATCTAATGTTGCTTAAAGTGCCAATAACTATATAGTTTACCCTACCTAAAGTTAAAAAGACGGGTATGTTACCCTTGGATTTGCAAGACAAAACCATATAACCTCTAGTCATTTTGTTACGATATTATAAGTAACAAACAATAAACACAAAATTATAGTCACAATTTAATAAACACTAATCACTAAAATAAGAATGTTTTGATCAATCCAAAAAACGGTACTCCGGCTCTCATAAAATTATAATGTGTTGGCTAACTTCACGCTGATTTATCAGTGTGTAAGTAGGCAACACATTAAATTATTTCGTGGAATTTTGTTATTGCGCAGAATCGGCGGGGCCAACTCTGACAGTTATTTTCATACTGGGCTGGACATTTTTTGATCGACCTTTAAACTTCCTTGCTTGTATACGATACAAAAATAGAAAGCTTAAGTAAACTTACTTATTATTTGATCAAAAGGTGTTATTTACAGGGCTGGATTTAACCTTAGCGCTGCCCCTGGGCACTGAAGAAAATGCCGCTCTATCACCAAAACTTTATATAAAATAATAGTTTTAATATACAATTTTATAGCAATGTCAAAAAAAAATCGTCCCACTTTTTCTGTTACGCTCGACCGATCACGGCCGCCGTAGACGAGTGGGGGTGAGCGCACTCAAAATTGTGAAAAATCGGTTTTTTTAATATAACTTGAAAACTACAGACTTTAGGAAAAAATAATATATAGTCAAAATTCCGTCAGTTTTTTTATATAATACATAGTATAAAAATATTTTAACGATGAGCTTTACACATAGTAGCATAGGAGATCGAAAAATGTTAACGGTCCTGTCAGGTATATAACACCCAGGTAAGGGAGGCATTTTTTTTTTAATTAAATAAAGATTAAATTTTACTTTAATTAAAGTTTTAAGTGGATCGGAATGGGTACAGATATTGGACCAAAAAAATTAAATAAAATATCCGTGCCACCAGGTTATCCCCATTGCCTCGAGGCACATGTGTATTAGTTTGTTTCAGTCAATGAATAGAACATTTTGAATTAATTTTTAAATGGATCGGTGCTGGTATACTTACTTGTACCAGAAAAAAAAATGTTATAAGAGAAATATTTAAGGACCAAAATCACTTTTTTGCTTATATCACCTTTAATACCCATTTTATTTAAAATATGTATATAACTTTTTTTTTATAAAACTTACTAAAAGGCATATTTTTTTTTTTTTTTACATTTTTTCGTAACTCTTTTAGTTTTTAAGATATTTGCGATTTTATTTTAAATTTAAATCGTTAATATACAAAAAAATTTATAAAAAAAAACTGACGAAGTTTTATTAGACCATCAATTTTAATTATATTCTTTTTTTTTGCTAAAATCAATAGTTTTCGAGTTATATTAAAAAAAACACGATTTTTCACGATTTCACGATAGGAGGCTTTCTAATGTCACTAGAAAAATTCCCGTGAAATTTATTTGTAAATCTGAAATTAGCGGGAAGATGCAAGGACAGGGCCGTATTTAGACGGTGGCAAGATGGGCGTCCGCCAAGGGCGGAGCTACCTGTGGGGCGCAAAATGGCCGCCATGAAAAAAATCATCAGTTATCAGTATCGTAGTCATATTATTATTTTTTATTGACAAAATTAATCAAATAAATAAATTACAACAGAACAATTTTATAACAAATTTTCAATTTAGATACTTAATTTAATTATTAGGACTAAAAAATGTATGAATTATTGATAAAATATCAATTTATTCTGATACCTACAGCGAGAATGTAACTCTTTGATTTTTTTTAATATTTAAGCTGCGGATAAATTGGTATTTTATAAATTGGGGGCAGCACTAGTTTTTTTTTGTTGTTGCATATTATTTAATTTATTAAAGTATAAATGTTACGTTTTAGTAGGCCCGCTATGCACAGTATTTTTGTAACTACGATTTTATTGTTGAGAAAATTTATTCTAAGTTTAGTCATCCGCAAATAAGAATGTATAGTTAATTTAGAATTCACTTCTTACAGTCAGATACAAACAGTTGTTTTATGTAAATCATGTCTCTTTTAAATAGTAGGCTAATATTTTTATATAAAGAAAATATAGAATTTGACACAAATTCCACCACAAAATAGGAATTTTAAAAAACGAAATACGTTTTAAAAAAAAACTTTAAACCTACAAATTTGCACTTTAATTTTGTAAAATTTCCGGGAATAACCCCCGAAATCTCTCTCTTATTGGAGGGTGGTTCATACTTCCCAAATCACCCGGTGTGTAGGGGGGGGGCGCAAATGTTAAGCTTCGCCAAGGGCGCGGCCATACCTAAATACGGCCCCGTGCATGGATGGTCTGTTGGGTCAATTGTTTTACTAATTGTTTTTTGCTTAAACGGTACCGATTTATGTTAAATATAAAGGTAAATAAAATTTTAACTGTCTTTTTTTGAAACACAGTATATGCATAATTTCTAACCTGATTTTAGTATTATTACTATTTCTATTACTTTTTGGTTTGACTCTACTAACTAACAAGATATTTTATCATATTAAAAAGATGATTTTAATACGCTCTTTTTAAAGCAAGTTCGCCGCCCCAGAAAATTTACCGCAATGGGCATTAGCCCCGAATGCCCCTAATGTAAATCGGCTACTGGTTATTTACATAAAACTGAATAAATTGTGCACATTTAGTTAAAAAAATGGATAAGAATAAAATTCAAGTAAACAATAATATCTGGTTTTTATATTATAATTAAAGGTTATAGGAATTAATTCTGCTATTTATTCTTAAAATATCCAAAATTTATGAGTAAAATAGATGTATTTATAAAACTACACTACCTAAAACATTTATCGCATATTTTACTAAAGGACCATATTTAATCAGCAATTAAAAATAAATTTAATTTAAATATTCTTTATAGAATAACGACATATTATGTTTAAAGGAATTTTACGAAGTACTGCAGAATTTACACAAAATTAACGAAATACGGCAACTTTAAATTTTTAGTGTTTTATTTGCATAAAAACAAAAATACAAAATTAAAATTATTGTCCGACCATAACGACACTACAAAACAAAAAATTAATATTTAGTAATACTTCCTTATTAAAAAGCATATTTTTTGTTTAATACATTTTTTGAAACTCTTTTAGTTTTTGAGATATTTCCCTTTTTATTTTAAATTTAAATCGTTAATGTCTTAAAATAATATAACAAAAATTACGTAGTTAGTTTTGGTGTGCAGAATTTACACAAAATTAAAGAAATAAGGCAACTTTAAATTTTTAGTGTTTTATTTGTGTAAAAATAAAAGAACAAAACTAAAATTATTGGCCGACCAGAACGAATTTGACACTACCAAACATAACTTAATATTTACTTCCTCTAGCCCTTACGACTGCCCTGCAGCGCCTTGCCATAATTTAAATTAAATTTTAAACATACTGTTCGAAAATTTTATTTCATTCCTTTATAAGAGTTGCTGGTAAAAATTATTATTCCTCCAACGGCTCTTCCAAGTGCATTCCACATGTGTTCAATGGGATTTAGGCCGGGCGGCCTTGCTGGCCAATCCATGACATCAACCCCGTCACAATACGTGCTGTGTGTGGACGCGCCTTATCATGCATTAATATAGAATTATCGTCTACAAATGGGGCAAAAAATATCACATACTCAATATGAATAATATACCCTTTAGCATTCAGAGTACCGTGTTTTACACGAAAGTTTATTTATCCCCAAACCATAATACCTCCTCCAGCGTGTGTATCCAACTGACATATGTGGTCTTGTACAAATCTGGTTCTAGGACTTCTATACACATACACCCTTACACGACGATAAATTGTTGAGAGAGTAAATTTGGACTCTGGACTCGTTGGTGAACAAGATCGAGCCCCAATCAGCTGCTCTCCAGTTCAGGTGTTCTCTGGCGAAGGCTAATTTGTGTACGCGATGTTGCCTGGTGAGCCGTGGTACCGTTGCTGCCCGTCTTGGCCTTAATTCATATTATCTCAATCTGTTTATAACCCTTTGATCACCCATCCTAACCTGGTAAGTTCTTTTTAGAACACTTTGTAAATTTCTTGCTAAAGTTGTACGGTTTCTGAAAGTTTGCAACCGCAAAAATCGATCCTGTGCTGCGGTTGTGGCCCTAGGACGGCCTTGACCAAGACGTCGTGAAAATACCTCAGTTTCTCTATACCACCTTAACACTCTACTTACTAGTGATCGGGTAATATTTAAAATTTGCGCAATTCGGACTCGATTGTATTAGTCCATTCAAAACGCGGGTCCTGTGTGGCTAATTTCGCTGCAAGTGGAGACTACCTTCAGGGTACGTTTTTTGGGTCGAAACTCTAGCATCACCCCTAAAAATGCAAAAAACACCCTTTTTAGGTGCTTTTTAACAAAAATCTTATAAAAAACTTATGAAAATGCTCCTTGGGCACCTAGGAAATACTCCTAGGGTACGTTTGTTTAGACTCTAATTCCGAATTTTAAGGTCCCAAAACCCTTAAATCCCGGTGTCATCCCTAAAAGGGCAAAAAACACCCTTTCTCGGGGTTAATTTTTTAAAAAACCTATGAAAATGTTCCTTAAGCACCTAGAAAATATTCTCTGGGTACGTTGTTTGGGTCGCTGATTCCAAATTTTGTGTCCTGAAACCTTTGAACCCAAGCGTCAACACTAAAAGGGCAAAAACACCCTTTTTAGGGATTGTTTTTATAAAAAACTTATACAAATGTTCTTTTGGCACATAGTATATGTTCTCAGGGTACGAATTTGGGGGTTCCGAAACCCTTGAACTTCGGGAACATCCCTAATAGGGCAAAAAGCATCCTTTTTAGAGGTTATTTTAAGAATAATCTTTTAAAAAACTTAGAGAAAACATTAAATATCGATAAAAATTTGTTTTTTTAGGACATTATATTAATTTGAGCCTAAGTTAAATTTTATCGTACAAATAAAAAAAATTAAACAAGCATTTTGTTTGCTTTTTGCCTAAAATTTTGGATAAATAGCTATTTCACGACCAAAAAAAAATATTTTTCTTCTCTAAGGAATTATAAACACCCCTTTTGGGGGCTTAGAAAATATTCAATTCGAACTAAAAGTAAAACAATGAGTTTAAAATACTTTCTTTTGTATTTTTTTATTATTGATTTACTTGTTTATTTATTTTATTTATTAATTATTATGTAAGGGTAATCCCTTAGGCGAGGGATTTTTTTTGTCGTAAAATGGGTATTTATCTAAAATTTAAGACAAAAGGCTTTTTTTTGGTTAAATTTTTTTGATTGTACGATATTTTAGGGATGATTGATGGGTTATTTTATCCCCAATGAATTACCCGAAAATTTAATTAAGGCTCAAATTAATATAATGTTATGGAAAATACAAATTTTTACCAATATTAAATAATTTCTATAAATTTTTCATAAAATTATTCTTAAAAAAACCCTGAAAAGGGTGTTTTTTGCCTTTTAAGGGGTGACGCTGGAGTTCAAAGGTTTTGGAAACTCCAAACTCTGAATTAGCGACCCAAAAACGTACCCTGGAAGTATTTTCCAGGTGCCATAAGAACATTTTCATAAGTTTTTTTATAAGATTTTCTTTTTTGAAGTTTTGGGGGAGACGCCAAATTTTCCGAGCTGCGGGATACCGAAATTCGGAATCAGCGATCCAAAAAACGTACTCTAAAGGTAATCTCTACTTGCAGCGAAATTTGGCTCCCAGGACCCGGGTTTTGAATAGACTATATCCCCCAGTTAACAAAATAACGGCCGTCTGTGCCTTAGCATTTGTTAAATGTCTGGTAAGACGGCCGTTGTTATCGTTAGTGTCTCTAATTTTAGCAAATTAATTAATTTTGTGCTAAGCTCTTTGGTCAACTAATTGAACAGTTAGTAGCGTATTTACATTAGGGGCACTCGGGGCTAGTGCCCAGGGCGCATTATTATAAGTAGCCGACAATTCATTTGTTTTCAAATTTACGAGGCGACCCAATTAATGTGGTATTAAGTAACCGACGACTCAGGCTTATTTGTTGGTTACATATATGTATTTGGTAAGCTGTTAAAATGATTTTAAGTAACCGATGATTAAACCTGACTCATTGGCCACATAGACATGACCAGTCTTGCAGTAATAACTCGATAAAACACAATGATTAATACAACCGTCTATACAGTGTGTCCCAAATTGGGCCTACATGTATTGGTAACTCGGGAACCATTAGAGCTACAGTGTTGGTTAAATTAGGAAAGTTTTAGACAATTTAATTGCAAAATTAAATCTGCTTTAAAATTTTATTTATCTTTTATGATTTTTAAGATAATTAAGAAAAACTAAAATGGTGCATTTTTAACTTTTGCCTGTAGGTCGCAAACTACCAATTTTACAGTTTTAAGATTACTACATTATTAGAACACTTTTTTAAGAAGAATTTAATTTAAGTAAAAATATTTTTCTAACTTTATTTGTTTTTGAGGTATTTACCCAAACTTTGGATTTTCATACGGACGCCATATTGGATTTTTACATTTTTGAAAAGAGCTCTTCAAGAGCTTTTCATTGATGTACACAAGTCTAGGTTTTCAGATTGCTTAGGCTCTAAAAACGATAATTTTTGTTTATTTGATAGTAGGCTTAGACTAGACTGCGTAATGGCCGCCCCGTTTCATAAAAAACAAATGATACGCATTTTATAATTTAAATAATGTAAATGTCAAAATTAGCGTGCTTCTTATTTCTCGTTTGGAAACGCCTTCAACAAAAATTCAAGTTTTGATTATTTTAAGTATTTACAATAATGGCTCTTAATTATTCCAATGATGAAAAGGTGGATACGCTAGAAATTTATTTTAAATCTAACAGAAATACAGAAGCTGCAGCACTTGCATACGAAGAACAATTTCCGGAGCGGCAACAACCTAACCAAAGACATTTTAGATTCTTAGTTACGAACTTGTTAGCCTATGGATTTTTTATGAAACCGAATCCCGAAACTTATACAAAAAATAATGAAGCAAGAGAGGCGATTATAATGGAAAACGTTAGAGATGATCCCACAACATCGATTAGAAAAGTGAAAGAACAGACAACAATTCCTAAGTCATCTGTGCATCGGTCTAAAAAAAAACATCGTTTTCATCCATACAATTCACGTATTGTCCAGGGTGTTTAGGGGAATGATTTCAATAGACGAATCACCTTTAGTCAATGGTTTATTACTAAATGTCAACGGATCAATCGTCAATCCAAGGTTTTCTGGACAGACGAAACCCGGTTTACAAATTGTGGAATTTTTAATAGGCACAATTATCACTGCTGGAATACAAAAAATCCACATAATTTAGAGGAAAGACGGCTACAAACAAGGTTTGGCTTTAATGTCTGGTGTGGCATCATAGGTAATTTAAAATGCACCTTTAATTTACGTCTCACAATTAGATAAAACATTTATTTTTCTGTTTTAGACAACCGTTTAATTGGAGCATTTGTTTTTGAAAAAACTCTGAATGGAGATAGGTATTTGCTACTCCTGCAAGAACAGATTTTACCGGCCATTAGAAATACAGTTCCGCCAAATGAAATAAATAATTTGTGGTTCCAGCAACACGGATGTCCAGTGCACAGTACCAGGGAGATGATGAAGGTCCTTAGAAATACCTTTAATTACAACATTATCTCTAATAATGGGCCAATTGCTTGGCCAGCTAGATCACCGGACATCACACCCCCTGATATTTACCCATGGGGACACGCAAAAAATGAGGTTTACGAGTTTTCTCCGCCCGAAACTAGGCTGGAACTAGAACACAGGGTACGGGATGTGTTTGCTTCCATCAACCGAAACACGTTACGCCGAGTAACCCGCAAGGTGTTGGAAAAATGCGAGAAATGTGTGAAAAATGGAGGAAGTCATGTACTGTGATTTTATTTTTTTGTTTACTGATACATTTTTGTTTTACAGTTGTGTTTAATTATTATCAATTTAAGGTAATATAAGGGAGTATTAATTTTTGCAAAAAGCATAACTTATTTTGTATAAGTTTTGAATTTCGCTCTCACAAAAGATAGCGTAACAAATTCATCACTAAGAATCTTAAATGTCTATGGTTAGGTTGATGCCGCTCCGGATGCGTATCATTTGTTTTTTATGAAACGGGGCGGCCATTACGCAGTCTAGTCTAAGCCTACTATCAAATAAACAAAAATTATCGTTTTTAGAGCTTAAACAATCTGAAAACCTAGACTTGTGATACATCAATGAAAAGCTCTTGAAGAGCTCTTTTTAAAAATGTAAAAATCCAATATGGCGTCCGTATGAAAATCCAAAGTTTGGGTAAATATCTCAAAAACAAATAAAGTTAGAAAAATATTTTACTTAAATTAAATTCTTCTTAAAAGTGTTCTAATAATGTAGTAATCTTAAACCGTAAATTGGTAGTTTGCGAGCTACAGGCAAAAGTTAAAAATGCACCATTTGGTTTTCTTAGTTATCTCAAAAGCCATAGAAGATAAATTAAATCTGAAAGCAGATTTAATTTTACAATTAAATTGTCTGAAACTTTCCTAATTTAACCAACACTGTAGCTCTAATGGTTCCCGAGTTAGCAATACATGTAGGCCCAATTTGGGACACACGTATATTAGTGGTATATTACACTAAAAGTAGAAGTCGTAATATGCTTCTTCTTAGGTTACTTTTTCTACCCCTTCTGAAAAATTAAATTTTTTTACAATATTGAGATAATTGTCCTTTATACTTAAAATAAGTGTAAAGTTCACTCAGCAAAGCAGGAATGGATTTTCCATACTTGCTACTTGCTAGCATTATCGAGGTATGTCGTTACTGCTGGAATAAAACTAGAGTCATTAGTTAAACTTTTGAAAACATGATCTGTGTTAAACTTGTAGGCATTATCGGTTATCTTTTTGTATTGCACACTGACATAAAATTCCATTGTAAAATTGTGTTTTTATTACACAAATACACAACATAAAGTGTTGTGTGCTGGGTGTCGGACTGTCGGACTAAAATATTTTTTTTATTTTTGTGTTTTTGGTTTTTTTTTACTATAATAATTTCTTTTATTCAGTTGAATTCCAAATCACACAAAATTTGCAGACAAAATCCAAAAATTAAAAAAAAATCATTTTTAAATTTTATCCAGGGGTGTACCTTGAAAAAATCCTGAGATTTCAGTTTTTTGATTATAACTCAAAAAATATTAAATTTAAATAACTTTAAATAAAGGTCTTGTAGAAATATATAGTTTATGTCACATTAGTTTTTGTTGTGTCTTTTATAGTTTTTGAGATATTGACGTTTTAAAAAAAAAAAGATCTAAAATTACGCCTTCTCTTGATTTTTTGCTGTTTGAGCCCCAATTTTAACTTCAGATTCATGTTCAGTGAAAAAAAATACGCTATAAAATCTGAACCCGGCACTCAGCACACACCACTTTTTGTGGACCTGTGTTATTGATATTATTTATAAAAATCAAGACAAAACAAAGTAATTTTTTGTGCTACGTGCCTTCTACAAACAATAATGTAGCCGACAAATAATTCTTATTACTTTGTCAATAATAATGCGCCCAGGGCGGCAAAGTTGCTTTAAAAAGTGCACTTTTGTGGAAATCATCTTCATATTATGACAAATAAAATACATTTTTTCATTATTAAGATTATGTTTAGAATGATTAAACATGTTGCAATTTTTTTTTTTTTTTTTGTCTGAGGCTATTTTGTCATTTAGCCAGTCACAATGTGTTAGTTTATTAACTATTTACACTTATATAATAGCAAAATAAACATATATATACAATAAAAAGAGAAGAAAAAGAACTATATATAATATCAATAAAATGTTTTATATCTATCCAGTCATGTGCAACTCCCAAAAAAAAAACTAAAGCATTTTTTAGAAGTTTTTATTTAAACCTATTTATTAAAGCTACTAATTCTTGGTTCCCGATTAAAAACTTTTTTTAAATATCCTATTTACTAGCAAATATAAATTGACTTCTGGTTTCTTTGCCCCCCTGACAGACCCCAGTGACTTCACGCCACTGGGGTCTGTCAGGGCGATTTTTTAAATACAGACATACATGGCTTAGACCCATGATACAAGGAATAAAAGAACCTTGTATCATGGCTTAGACCGCTGAACCAAAGGAAATTAGTTTAAATTTTTTTCTTTATGTAAGTTAGAAGTACGTTGTATACTTTTATCTTTTGTAGAGATAAAAGGTGCAATAAATTAAAAGGACATTCCATTTTACATTCAGTAATTAAAGTTCTAAACATGTTATCAATGTTAAAGCTGAATTTTTTACATTCAAAAAATATCTGGTCCAGATCACATTTAACTTGACACTCATCACATTTGTCTGAAGGTAATATGTGGATTTTATATAAATGTGCAGGAAAACAAGCATGTCGTAATTTCATGCGTACAATGGTAGTTACTAGCTGTCTCGAGACTGTTAAATCTTTGTGCCATAATTTGGCCGGGATACTATCCGTAAGCAGTGAGTGTAGGGGTATTTTTACAAAAATCTTTCCATCTGGAATTCCACTTTTTATTCATAACTAGTTTTAGAGTGTAAAGAATCTACCATTTCATTTCCGGTTATTCCGGTGTGACCTTTAACCCATCGACAAAAAAAGTTCTAGTGTCTCATTTTTTTTTAAATTAACAGCTGCATAACTTACGGATCTAGAGACACAGTAGTTTAACATATGGGGCGTGAGACTACGTGTCTCTATTCTTCTATCCAGGGCCGATTCTAGCAGGTGTGCAGCGCGTGCACCGCATGCGCGCGGCCGCACAAAGGAGCGGCCGCTTGCCGCTGGCCGCCTATAGTTCTATCAATCTAAGATCAATGGTCAAAAGAAACTTTATTTTAGCGATTTTCTTTGCAGATTAGAACTGAATTGTTTCGCAAAGTTAAAGAGATGAGGCATCGGCATTTTTTTGCAATTTTACCAGTTATATATAAGGTAAAATGAGAAAAACTAGTCTGCAGCTTGAAGTTAAAGATATACGAGGTCAGGACCACGACAATGGATCGAACATGAAAGTAAAAAAATATTGGGCTTCAGAAACGGATTCTCGATATTAATCCTAGAGCATTATACGTGCCGTGTGCGGCTCATATATTAAAATATATGATTACCTTTTCGCGTCCTCATAGATGGGATTTACTAAAAAATACGTAAAAAGTCTAATTTTAAAACCGTTAAGTGAAACAAGGTGGAAAAGTCGTATCAATGCTATTAGACCTCTAAAACAAGACCTAAAATATATTTTTGCCGCATTAAATGCCTTAAAGAGACGACCAGAGACATGAAAACAAAAATGGGTGCTGAATCAATAATCAAAATTCTTGAAACAGTTTTGTGTTCAATTTTAATAGGGCATGATTTATTATCAAGAATCAATGTATTACGTAAAATGCTTCAAAATCCTAAATTAAACATCGCGGAATGTATTGAAGGCTTAAACAATCTTAAAAAAGGTTTAGTTTTCCCAAGATCTGACGATAATTTTAAAATATTTATCGATTCAGCAACAACACTTGCTAGAAATTTAGGTATTAATCCCGAATTTCCCATTTCGAAGGCAATTCAAGACTGCGTTCTATTTTGCAATTCTTGATCACGCGATCTCTTCCGTAAATCAAAAATTAATTTATCTTATTATCTGAGTGCTATTTAAAATTCTGTTTTCTGTATGAGTTTCACAACATTTCTAATGATGACCTGCATGACTTGGATATTAAGTTACAGGTACAGGAACAAGAAAGTATTGTGAAAGATATAGATCATATACAACTCTTTAATGAAATAACTTCATTAAAAGATATTTTTCCAGGTAAAAAACAGCCAATTAAGATATAAGAAATTATAGTCAAAAATTATCTTACTTCCTTTTCCCAAATTTTGGTCTAGCAATAAGAATTTTTTTAACCTTATCTGTTTCTGTGGCTTCAGTTAAAAGAAGTTTCAGTAAATTAAAAATCAATAAAAATTACTTAAGAAATACTGCGACAAGAGAAAGGCTTTCAGATTTGGCCATCATCTTAATTGAATCCGAAGTCTCTGAAAAATTGATTTTACCAAAATTATTAATAAATTTGCTTCTTAGAAAGCCAGAAAAGTTATTTTATAGTTAACTATTAAGTAGTCTTTGTAGAAGGCCTGATTTATATACTTTCCGTTTCACGAGATTTATGCTTTAGTACTTTTTTTTAATTAGATTATATATTCTAAGTAAATAATTTGCATTGCTTTGCATTTCCAATTATAAAATGTCTATTTTTATTTGTCAGGTAATATTTTTGTTAGTTTTTGTAAAAGTATTTTGTCGCTATTATAACCCATTAGCTGACCAAAAAATAAAGATTTGCACTTTAAATTTTATTTGCATTTTTAACAATGTTCTACTTTTTACTTTTTTACAGGTAGATGCATTTATAACGTCAAAGTTAAGTATTAGTAACAAGGCCGCCGGCAGGGGGGTCAGGTAGGGTCCGTCGACCCCCCTGGGTTTTTAAAAATTACTTAATATAAAACAATTTCCGTCAAAATCCTTAAATTTTACAATATCGCCTAGGAATTTAAATGAGTATGATTATTATTTAGTATTTAAAGTTGTGGTATTTTTATTTCTGTTTTAAATTCAATTAATTCTAGACTAGCAAATTGACTTACATTTTTTGACCCCCCATACATTTTTTACTGGCGGCGGCCCTGATTAATAAAAATATAAAAGATTTTCTATAGGGGCGGCATATTAGGTCTCTGCACGCGGGCGGCCGACAATCTAGGATCTAGCCTCATATTAAACAGTTAAAAGGACATGGCAACCTTCTTATGGATTTGAGTCACCGACAGATTTTTTTGAAATTTAAGTATTTTATTATGGAAGTCTAAATAAGCATTTTGTTTCATTGCGCCAACCTTGTAGCTATACAGGGTGATACCATAATATAAAGCCAAAAATTCTTAAAAATATTTATTTTATTTATTACAAAATACTGTCTGTTACCCTAGGCTGATAAAATTAGGCATTTTTTATATAAAAAGAATATATATTCCATACACGGTACTTTTTTTTTATCGTGTACAGGGTTTTTATCTGTCATGTTCTACAGGGTGCACGATTTATTAATGAACCAACAAATATACAGTCCAGTAGGCCTAAATATAATATATTATATCAGTTATTATTATAACCTTTAGGAATTTCGTAACTTGGCAGTAACTCATTTAAACATACAGCGTGTCCCTCGAAAAAAGTCATTTTTAGATACCGGGTGAACCAAAATTATATGGCGGTTTTATTTATAGTCATACGGAAGTTAGTAGAATATTGCACAATAAAGCAAAATAAGGGTTTACTTGCGCAGAAGTTCAAAATAGGGAAAGATTCATCCAAACACATGTAGACAATTTTACAAATCGGTTAAATAAACACCAACCCGAACAGCATTGTGCAATTTTATACCCCGACTACACATATATAAAAGCGCCAAAGTGCTCCAATTTTAGAATACAAAGGCAGTCATTTTCAATGCACAAGGGGTATACTTTATTTTAACTTACGTCGAGGTGGTGGTGCATGGGTAAATATGGAAAAAAATAATATTAAATTTCCTGTTTTGCCTATAGACTATGTTATTTCTAAAACATTTAGTACCTATCAAGTGAGGCTTACTTCAGCTTATATTTAAGATACCGCTATCCCTCCTTGCCCCCCTGAATATATTAATGCCAAACAATATTTGTTTACTTTATTTCTATTCAAGAATTTGTTAATTCTAACTGTGCTTAACCCGCATATCCTCGCATAAACGAAACAGTTATCGTATGTCACGCGTATGTCAATTTACCTATTAATAGTTTAATACGCTCTTAAGTTTAAATCCAAATGTAAGGTCTTTAGAGAGTCCTACCTAAAATTTGTTTTAAATTAAGTTGAAGCCGTAGGTTTATAGTGGTATTTTTATTAATTTGTTTAGCGTTTTATTTTGCTTTTCGGTAGTTTTGTGACTCTAAAACTAGTTGAAGTTTAAGATTATTTGTTATGTTAAAAGCCCATATATTTAAAATAAGCCTAATATTTAAAAATGGCAAAAAAATCACAAAGATTGCAGGCTTCCTATTTAAATTTTGGCACGAAGTCACATTGCTACGTCATTGCGCAAAGCGAACCGATTTTGGATCGCTGGTGATCCTACCTTGTATTCATTGTGCCATGATACCGTACCGACAAGTAAATTAAGCGAGAACTAGAGTAACGGATCCGAAGTAACAAATACTCACATGAAAAGTAACGGAGACTTATAGTTACTGAAAAGTAACGATATTTTACACCACTAGACAACACATTCACAGCGACATCGAGTGCACTCACTCCCACTCGTCTACGGTAGCTGTGACGGTCGAGCGTAACAGGAAAAGTGTGAAGATTTTTTTAACATTGCTATCAAATTTCTCCCATACGTCGATAAAGAAGTTTAGCTTTAAAAATTTTATATCAAAACTTAAGTTTTACACAAAATTTCGGTAATAGGGTGGCATTTTCTTTAGTGCCCAGGGGCGGAGCTAGGGTTAAATCCAGGCCTGCGAACAGTCCTGCTATTAATAAGTAAAATATTAACGGCTGACTGATGATCGCGTTGTTAAATTAAGCAATGGACTTAGTAATTGTTAAAAGTTAACAACGGTTTAGAATGTTTAACAAAATGTCAGATTTGAACAGGTTGCCTACTAAAATCATTGAATCACACTGACAATGACGATTTGGTAAACATTCTAAACCGTTGTTAGCTTTTAACAATAAAATTGCTAAGTCCATTGCTAAATTTAACAACGCGATCATCACTCGGCCGATAGCGTTTTGCAGTTGTACAGAAAAATATCGAAATAAATGATAACTACCCACATAAAAAACTCATATCTGCTGGAATTTAAATAAAAAAGTCTAAAGTTTTTTGTACTAAAAATCTCAGTTTACCAAGTTTATGAATAAAGTAGTTTTACAGGGTTTTCAAATAATGCAATAATTGTTTTGAGTAGTTTATTTAATAAATTTGTTTTTATTTAAAAAGTTGTAGGATAAACAAATATCGATATTTTTTTTCTTTTTTAAATAATTCAAATTAAAGTAGTAACGGTTAAAAGAAATACATAATTTTAATAACACGTATAGTTTCTGCGATTTTTTAAAGAAATACCAACTAATATGATATCATAAATGAAAAATTATTTGTTATAGTTCTTTTGTTTTTTTTTACCATGGAAATCCATTTTTCTCTTTGAATAAGCTCGTGTTGGCTTATTCAAAGATAATAGAATTGTTGTATTTTCGCAACTTATTAGACAACATTAGCGAAATACCTGTTCGGTGGAAATACCATGTTTTGATAATGATATTACATATATCAAAGTACTATAATATTGTAAGCAAATAAAGCTAGAAAAATGTTATAACATTTATTTACAATAAGGACCGTTTTTGCCGGTAATAAAAAACCTTGAATTTTTTATGATTAGTTTATTTGACTAACCAAAACCTACAATTTAAATATTGCCCCAAATGGATATGAACCTTATTTAATGGCTTTTTGTACTGGTCCATTCAGACATGAAACAAAGTTTTTTAAGGTAACCATGTAACATATTTACTTGTGCACAGCATAACTAACAGGCAGCACGATCTCTGCCTGACTCCACTTTTGATATTTTTTTAAGCACAAAACACGAAAGAAACGATTACAATTCAAATAAAGGAGACTGATCATATCTCCGCAAAACGTTGGCTGAATCTGTGTGAGAAAAATGACCGTACTTTCCCGCCAATTCATGAAAGCGGCTGCTTTCTGTTAGTTATGCTGTGATACCGGTATGATACCGGTATGCTGTGGTTACCTAGAAATTTGGTAATGGTAAGGAAGTAAATAGTAAATTTTACGCTTAAATAGGATTTTATTTTATTAAACGTTTAAAATTATTACCATGCTCAGTAAAAGTGGTTTAACGAAGGCAATAAAATATTTGCTTCTTTAACAGGAGACTTAACAGGTATTAACCAATTCATAATAGGCATTACCCACACTCCATCGCGTCACATCACACCAGGCTCCCCGCGCTCCGTCTTTCATCAAGTAAAGTTAGTCTTGACTAACTAGTTAAACAACCAATTTAATTTATTGGGGTATCAGTCCTAGAGGGCTTGAAAATGCTTTTGTGCTACTCCAAGCTTTCGAAGAATTTCATTTTCTTCCTCAGGGCTACAATAATGGAAATACAATTAGTGAAATGAGCTTGTTTATATTGAGAAACAAAATTAAAAAAGAATTTAACTAAGAAAAATTATCCCTTTAACAATTAAAAAATATATAATACTAA
>JAHBCN010018879.1:0-16497 GCA_019359885.1 Listronotus oregonensis
CATCCGATCCCATTAGTAGCCTCAGAAATATCCTAAAGGGAAAAATCTCATAATTTAGTTTTCAGATAGAAAAGTATGTGTTTATTAAAAATCTTGTAGATTTCCTCATTTCTTAAGATTTTTCGTAACTTAAATTCAATTGAAGAATTAAGTAGTTTTGATTCAGAATAATTAGCCAAACATTTTATTCATGATTCATTTTTGATTATTTGTTTTGTTTGCAAGCTATTGCTAATTTAAAGAATTGTTTTTTATGCTAAGTAGTTTTATATTATAATTTATTTACTTATATTAATATGTTTAATTATTCATTTTAAAAATTAAGTAAGCTCTGTTGTATTTCGCCACACTGTATACATGAAATTATCATGCTAAAAACCCCAACTAAAATAAAATGGACGGATCTAAGCGTAAATAAAAAAAACACCCGAATTTCGAATGAATTTATAGGTTATTTTAGGGACACACTGTATCCCCCGGTCATGGCACCAAAAGTAAAAATAAAATTATTAATTTTGCTTTTAAATTGCATTGGTGTAATCAAATTATGATTTTGTCATGTCATACCATAAGATCGTAACACTGTGCGTCACCCACCTCCTACCTACGCCCCTCCCTCCTTCATTCCTCCGCTTTAAAAACCAAAGCTAGGCCTTTTTAAGTCAACCATTTATAAACAACGATGACTTATAAAGAAATATGAAGGAGTTAACAGGAGGATTTGGTGTTTTTTGGAATGTTGGCAAAAATAGACAATTTTGACGAGCTGTAGCTCGCTTGCTGTCAGAGTAAGACGAGACTTTAGAAAGAAGATTGTAAAAATTTAATGCTTTTTTAAAAAGTGCAAAATAAAAAAATCGATAGGACTATTAGTTTTTGAGATATATCGAAAAACTAAAAAAAAAAAATTCGTGGTTCTGGGGCTGTTAAAAGTTCTCCATCAAAATTTTGGTGGGAAACCACAGATTATGTTATAAGCACCCTAATGGATCAAGTAAAACAAAAAAATTAATAGCCTATTTCATGCTACTTGCCCCCTATTTTGAATGACAATTTGATTGGGCTTAATATGACATATGAAATTTAATAGATGATTGATATTTTTAGATAGTATAGGGAGGTAAATGACCTAATTTATTTAATACTTATACAAATTATTTTTTAATAAACACTACTAACAACTTACTGGCAATTTTTTGGGTTTAAATTGTAAAAATTTTTTTTAAATTTTAGGCTTTGCTATTTTAACCTAAAGTCTATATTTTGGTAGAAGGTAAAGAAAAATAAAAATTCATTTAAAAACGAAATTATTTCAATATAATAAAAAAAAAATTATACGTAGTGATGCCAAAAGGGCTTTATGCTAATATTAAATTTAGACGGCTAATATATGTATTTTACTATTCCAAATTATATTAAAAATAATTATTTTGACTGTATAATAAATAAAACAGTTATACGTAGTAATCCTTTATGATAATGGTAAATTTAAACAAGTAATATGAGTATTTTATCATCCTAAATCACATAAAAAGAGAATTATTCCAATCGGTTGCTAAATAAAAAAGTGACACATGGTATTGCCAAAAGGGCTTTATGCTAATGGTAACTTTACCCAACTAATATGTGTATTTTAGTATCTTAAATCATTTAACGAAAAAAAGGCATTGATTCGACAAATAGGAGCTGAGATATAAGCGAAAAACATGTAAGGACCTTTGGAAAATGATGCGCAGATGATCAAAAGTATTTTTTTAATAAAATTATAAGAAAAAAACTTGCGCAAATAGCGGAAAAAGAGCCCTCGGCACTCCGGATGATAGCGATCTTTCATAAAATAATGTTTTTTTGTTAAGGCCTTTTTGACACTTGTACATATTTAATACATATACTATTGTTTGAATACCATGTAAATGTATATTATTAATAAGTTTTCGATAAGTTTTTAATATTAATGAAAAATATGTATGGGATTCTAGCTGATGAAAAAAACATGAAAAAATATTAATTTTTAAAGTGTTGTTGTTATTTTTGATAATTTTTGATATTAATATAAAAGGACTCTAGTTAGGTATAAATTACCGCTTTGCTTTAAAACCAAAATAATTAATTCTCACAAAAAGATATATTAGTGCTATTTTTTTAAATGTTTTCAGACCTCAGCCTTATCAGCTTTGGTGAATAATAACTTTCGTAAATATATTTTTATTTTTTTAAATATTTATTTTTTTGTAAATTTACCTTGGTTTTTAGCTTTCAAAATAAGTCCTCTTTGCTTGTACATCTATAATAACTATCCTATAAATCACTTTTAATATTTAGAATAAGCAGTTTTCGTGTATAAGGGTATTATATAGAATGTTTGTATTCTTTGCTTTAGATAATTATAAATAACGTAATTAGCAAGACATTTTTAATTATTTCCTAAATGGCCGTCTGTGACGTTGATATAGGGAAAATAGCTCAAGATGATGATTTCAACTTTGCCATTATTTTCGTTGGAAAAAATTTGCTTATCATTTCTAATATCCGCTGAGACGTGGGAATGCGAAACAAATAATATTATTTTTCACGAAAGTTTAGCTATACGACCAAGAATCTATTTATTCTCCTAATTTTTCTTTAATATGATCTATTTCAACAGTTACGAGCTTGGGGTTCTTCGGGCCCTGGGGCGTTTTCGACGTTTGATTTTTGATATTTGGTCTTCAGCGCTACCAACGTTTCATCCACGTAAGCAAATTCCCTAAACCATGTGGCTTTTTACGTCGAGATTTTGACCTACCTAGGTCTGTGACATAAGATTTTGACGTAGGTCTGTGACGTCGATCCTAAAATACTGAAGCCTACATAAGCCCAAATATGACGTCAAGATCTTGAGATAAACTCTTAATCCGGATCGGATGATGATAAACGCACTAACTCTCCCCACTTTTATATTATAAACCACCGTAACTGCTGAATATTTTATATCATAATGGATTTTGATATTGATTCTTGTTATTCTAATATATATTTTTTAAATTTGTAATATATATGGGTTTTTTTATCTTAAAACATTTTACGAAGGTTTAAAGTCTAAGTACTTGATTACCGTTTCAAGACTCAAAGGTTTGGGGAAAAGAAAAAACCTCGGCAACTTTTTCTGTAAGACTGAGATTAATGATAAGGGAATGGCTCTTCTTTAAATCAAGCCTAAATACTGAGAGTTGTGGAAGACGTCATTTCCAAGCACGGAACGATATTCCTAAAGAGGGGTTTTAGTAAGGTTTATACAGAGATAATAATTATAAGGGGGAATTCTGATTTTTTAAAAAGAAAACGCCTTTTTAAATCATTATTTAATCAGTATTATTTTCGAAAGTAATGCCGATAATGTTAAATGACTCTTCTAAAGAACTTTGCAGGTCATAAAAAAGGGCTAAGTAATGACATACTTTTTTGGGAGTTTTTAGGTATTCATTGTTATTGACTTGCAAAATACTGTAATGTTTGGGGAACCACCAGGGATAGATGGGGCATTCTGCACCCTCCACCTCCGAACTTATTATCTTAAAATCTCTGACGTCATTTGAAATTTAGGAATCTTGTGTGACGCGTTATTTAGGGCGGGGCAATACTATCTGTCAAATGTCAAATGTCACGTGTCAAACTTCCGATGTCATCTGTCACCTGTCATATGTCAAAATCATGTGACTTATAAAATGACCGTTATGCGTAGGATACTTGTGCTAAGACATTATATTCATTTGCGCAAACGCTAAAATTTTAAGTCATACCGTTCGGAAGTTATCGGCTAAAATAGGATCCCCGATGATGATGGTGGTGGCGAAAATTGAAACTTTGTTTAATTAGGATTCATCATCTTAGGTTATTTGTATTTTGAAGCATGCGACCAAAATGTCAAACGTCAAACTAAAAGGGGGGGCGCTGCTTAAATAGTAATAGATTAAAAAAAAAATTACGAGATTATGAATAAGACCGTTTAGCAAAACCCTAATAATATTTAAATTTAAAAAATTTATAATATTTAAAAACAAAACTTTTCCCCACGTTCTGTATTCAAACTAAAATAATAAAAAGAATAAATATATATTTTCCAAAGTTGTGGCTCCAACAAGTTCACACGTATGGTATTTCAGTGGAAATAACAAAATTGATAACAATGAAAATAACAAGTTGTTTTTGCATTCCCACGTCTCAGGGAAATAGCAAATTACATTCTCACGTCTCACGGGAAATAACAAAAGTGATAAAATTATAGAACGACAAAGTTGGCTAACAATTTTATCGCAAATAATTAGAAATAAAAGGATAAACACATTTTTACAGCGTAAATTCTAGATCAATTATGTCTTCCCACGTTAGCGAGAATAAATACGATAATACGACGAAACACTTCAATCGTCAGTTACAGTCGTTCACAAGCAAATTAGTGCTCTCGAAGTGACTTATTGTGTTTTAATTTTAAACTTTTTTTTTGTTGTTTTTTTTTTTTATTGTTTAAAAGCCTTTTTTCCTTATAATTACATTTGGTTAAAACAACCCACTAAGCAAAAATCATCCTAATTACGTTACATTTATTTTTTCTTGTTCCTTTGTTCGTTAATCATCTGAAACAATAACAGCGCCTTAAACCTAATAGTTTCGTTATATTTCCTTCAACTTAACAAAATCGTAGTTATTTAAAAAATACAACATTCTAGTTTCGAAACTTTTTCTGAAACATCCACGTTATAAACTTACGTTAAAAAGAGGATTTTCTAAGGATTTAAATAGAGGGTTTTTTATGTTTATTATAAACAAACTAGTGTTTTTAATATTTCCGTTATTTAGTTAACCAAAAGATCTTTTGGATCCTTAATGTGTGGTTTATAAAAATGTTGATATCAAAGTAATCAATCACGGAAATTACTAAACGATTTTTCACCCCTTTCCGCATTTTTATTTTCTGTTAAATTTTAAGTGGGCAAAAACTTATTTTATGCAAAAGCCAAAAGTAAAACATTTTTTTTTAAAAAATATGCTGGTCAAATAAAAAAGATTTGATTAAATATTTTTTGTGTTTACGTTTTGAAAAACAAAACTGTATAATCCCTATCGTTTTTAAAACCTTAAAAATTTTTAATTAACAATTTTAAAAAAATTGTTTCCCTCACCTTTTTTATGTATAAAAGTAAATGTTGCGTCCACTTTTTTTTAAAGATCCCATTGAAAAATATGATAAAAATTTTGGATAAACGCCGTTAATATTGATAATCTTTTTTTCTTCCACCCCGAAATAATCAATATTTTCCCAAGATAAACCAGTGGAAACTGACTATTCTTAATAAAAAATGTTGATATAAACAATAAAAAAATGTATTCATAAAGATATCTGATGTCTACAACTCCCCTTTCATATTCCCCAAATTTGTACAGACTATTTATTCGGGAAAGCTTATTTTCTAAATCTACACAAATATAATGTTATATATTATAAAAATGTTCATATGGTAATGTTTATCTTTTTTAATTTACTATATAAAAAGTTTTAAATATTTGTGATGTTTTAAATTTGAGTAATTTTTAAAAAAAATAATAAAAAAAAGGTCTAAAATTGGGAATAAAATTGCCAATTATTTATAAATGTTTATTAAAAATCAACTGTATATACATATATTTTTAATATCCATATTCTGTTTTATTTTTTTCTCCTAGTTGCACCGGGAAAAAAAAAACTTTGTAAAATTTTTGCCCCAAAACTTTTGGTTACTGACAAAAGTGCCAAAATTAACAAGAAAATTTTTAAATTCGCAGGTTAAAAAAGTGTTTTTGGATTAGATTAAATTATTTAGCGAGATGGCAAAAATGAGAGATATGATTAGCCATTACTAAATGGTAGAGTAAACCACTGATAAACCACCCAATTTTGAAAAAAAAATTTGAAACTTTGTACTGGGTTGTTATTTTGTTTATTTGATAAACAATCCAAATAAAAATTTTGTTTATCCCCTTTAAAGGGAAAATTTTATTTTCAGTTATACTAGTTCTTCACTGAGATGTTAAACTTACTTTTTTTAACTGCCGATCCACTTTCTGATTAGTTGTTGTTTGAAAACAGACTGAACTGCATCTACAATTTATTTCATAATTAATTTTCTAATAATTCTATTATTATTATTAAAGTGTCAACTGTCTAATATCAGGGCCTCTAAAAATGGTAATTGTTAACAAGTGGGGTCAACCCTATTTGTTTAAAAATCTAGGGAAAAAAATTAAATTTTTTTTTATATATTTTTTTTTTCCCTTGTTTTTACCCAAAAAAAAACGGGCAAAAAAATTTATAATTTTTAAAAATTAAAAAAAAAAAATATTTGGGTTTTTTTGTTTTTATATTTTATCTTTTTTTTTTTTTTTTTTTTTTTGATATATTTTTTTTTAAAAAAACATAAAAAAAAAGATTTGTAAAAAATAACCGCAAAAACCAAAACTCATTTAGACATCGATTTTTTTGTAATTTTTTTTCTTTTAAAAGTGATTACGAAAAAATATCAATAACGAAGCCCAAAAAGAATAAAAGTTACTTAAAATTATTTGCAAAAATAACGATTTTTTTAACTTTCGGGGTTGATTTTTTAATTAAAAAATCACTTTTTGGTATTTTCGCTATATCATCACAAATTGCCGTAAAACTTTGTCTCCCCAACTGGAAAAGTCCCCTTTAGTTTCTTTTGAAACCCCCATCGTTTCTCTTGACATATCCCAAACTTTCGATCAGGTCTGGCATGATGGGCTTCTTAACAAACCCCCTTAGGTCTTCCACCAAGCTTTTCTCTTGGGTTTCAGTTTCCTTTTTAATCGACGTATATCAAGTGTAAAAGTCATTCCTCCAGCTTCTACAAAAATTTAAAGCTGGGGTGCCCCAGGGCTCAGTGCTGGCACCCACGCTGTTTCTTCTAAAATTAACGATCTTCTCTCTCCCCAAAACAATCTCATTCATAGTTTTGCTGACGATAGTACCCTCCACTCTAGAATTAATTTTCAAACCGTGTAATTTGATTTTGAAAACAAACCGGGGAAATGCAGATATCTCTTTCACAAAACCTCAAAAATTTTCTTGGATTGGGGCGCCAAAGATCGGGTTAGTTTAATGCCCAAAAAAAGTCTTTGCTGTCGCGAAAAAGTCTGGGAAGCTCATCCTTACATATGGCGGCAAATTCTGCAGAACAAAGAGTCGTTTAATCTAGTCGGCTTTTTCTTTTGAGAATAACCCAACTGGCACAAAACATTTCATCCAAGCTTCGGCTTCAAAAAAAAATTGGATTCCTCTTCAGAGAAAATATTTCTCTTTTTTCCCAAATTTACACTTTTGTATGTATTCCAAATCAGACCCCCTTTGGAAAATTGTTCTCATGTCTGGGGAATGGCGTCCCCCACAACACTTAGCATTCTGGACTCCATTCAAAGAAGAGCGTTCGTCTTATAATGATCCAACGCTCACAGAAAGGCTTCCTTTCTTTCCCATCTGAGCTGTGGGGGTCTGTCGCTCTTCTATAGGTATTTTCACGGCTTCTGCTCGAGGATTTGGCCAGTATTATTCCTTCTTCAGCTCCCAACAGAGCAACAGTTGCCCTTTTTTATCCTTTTTCAGTTCAGTTAGAAGGCCCCGAACTTCCCTTTTTTTCGTTCCTTTATTCCTAGAGTGTCAAGACCTGCTGCCCGCAAAATTTTTTCCCTTTTCCTCCCCAAACTCCAAAATTTAAGTCCCGTGTGAACAAACTCCCTCTCACCACACTGAAAACCCCTCGTTAGTATTTAGGGATCAGCCTCGTGGACTGTCCCAAGATAAAAAAAAAAAAATGATGATCCATAAATGAATCTATTTTTTTTGGCCAAAAATAAGGTTGACCCCACTTGTAAATAATTACCCTTAAATTACAAAACATAATACATCACAGTGAATGCTTTAAGTTACAACTTTGATGAAATTTATTCAACAGAAGTATTTCATTTATTTAAAATACCCAATTTTTCCTATTTAAGTCCCCTAAAAAGTATTTTCGACCTATCAGAAAATACCCATATAATTTTTTTTCGGGCTAGACCAGAAAATGGTTATCAAGAACCAGAAAAACTTTTGCCGGGCTAATTTATCACTTTTCTAGACCCATGTGTTACTTTTACATGAAATGAAAAATAAGCTGCTTATTTACAGCACAACAGTTTATAGTTGTTACTAAAAAAACTTCAGTTGATTTTTTTTATATTTGGACAGTCCACGAAGGCTGAGGCCTTACTAATGTACTGTGGGTGTCTGAAATTATTCTTATTGTTATAATAAGTGTCAAATCCATGTCAAGCGGATAAATAGACCCGTTTTTGATCAATAAAATATTATTATTCTTATTTTTAAATACTTTCGGTGAAAAAAAACATTGTATGTTACATGACCGAAAAACAAGTGTTTTGTAGATCTCGCCGTTTTCCAGGACTCGCCTAACGCTCGCCCTCGAAACCGTTTGGGCAAAACACTACTTTCCTTTTTTATAACATAAATTACTATTATGTAGCTAGGTATAAAGCAATCAAATTTTAATCTATATTTTTTTAATTTATATGGAATGCAAGGTACCCCCCGAAACTAAATCTGGGCTTATTCCCCCAAATTTTTTGGGACAAATGGTAACTATATCCTAAGGAAAGGACTAATGCTGGATTTTCGATTATGGCCTAAAAACCTAACCTTCCATATTGGGATTTTTGGTCAGTTTATCTATATACCTCATACATAAAAACTAAACTGTAGTACAAAATGGTGTAATATACTTACTTTCCGATCCATATTTCTTTTTATATTACAAGAAAAATTTTTTTTACAAAAAAAGGGTTTTTTAAAATATAGTAAGGTTATGTACTAATTCTAAAGCTAATAAATCTTTCTTTATAAATTTGGCGTCGTTTTTAAAAAATGTAACAATCTCTGTTCGGGGTACTTTTAAACAAACGAGGTCGATATGTTAATTTTTAACGAAACAGACATGACAAAATAATGTTTAAAATTAAACGTTACCAGTGCTCAAGGTGTTCTTTGCTTAGTGGGAAGTTCTTTTTCATTATTATTAGTGTTAGAAATTTTTTATATTACAAACAAATATAAAATCATTTTTAAAACTATTATTTTTGGGATGTTTTATATTAACTATACATAATTTTCGTATTAATATTAAAAATTAACAAAAAATTATTAATAATAACCATTCTACATGTTTTTCAAAAAAAATTATATTTTTTTTAAAAATAAACCCAAAGGGGAGAAAAAATTTTTTTTTAAAAGTCATTTTATAAAAGATCGTTATCAGCCGAGATGGCGAAGCCTCTTTTTCCCCCGCTATTTGCGCAGGTCTAACTATCATAGTTTCTTCAGAAAAAGAGTTTTGACGGTCTGCGCAGGTAGTCAATAGGTTTTCTATGTTTTTTGCTTATAACTCAGCTCCTATTTGTCGAATCAACATCGTTTTTTTTTAGCAAACGGGTTTAGGATATTAAAATACACATTTTACTTGAGAAAAATTTTAAAAATTTTCATAAGGTCCTTTTTTACCTCCACATATAGAACTTTGGGTTTTTTATCAACCGATTGGGAAAAATTTTTTTTATTCTGATTAAGGATAAGAAAACATATATTTTACCCTTTAAAAAAATTAAAATCAGCATAAAGCCCTTTTGGTAATACTATGAGTATCTTTTTTATTTATATGGAAAAATTATTTTTTTTTCCGATTAAGAAAATTAAAAAAATACATTTTAATTGCGAGAATTTAAAATTAGCATAAAGTCCTTTTGGTAATAGAACTTGGTTATTTATCAACTGATTGGAAAAAAATTTTTTTTTATTTTTATTTAGGACTCTAAAACATATATATTAGTTGTTTAAAATTATTATTTGCATAAAGCCTTTTTGACAAAAACCTTGTATCTTGTTTAATTATTATTCGATAAAAATAATTCTTTTTTATTCTGATTTAAGATGTTAAAATGCACATATTGGTTGTTCAAAATTCAACACTTAAAATCATCCGTTTTTACAGATCATGTTCGTATGCCAGTATTGTGCCACCTCATTCTCCAGAGCTTATAATTTGAAACGTCATGGAGACTGCCGTCCGGTAATCAGTACCTGTCGAACCGCAAGAGGGTTTTCAAGTCGGATGAAGCTCTTCAGCGTCATCAGGGGGAGAAAGATCCCGCTCCAAAGAGGATTGCTGAAGAGCCAATGGGATCCATGACAAAGAGAGCAAGACTTGATCTCAATAATGGTGAGTACAAACCTAAAATGTGTTAAAATTGAAGTTAATTTTATTTAATAAAATGTGTTAAAATTATTTAGAAAACTAATTTTTTTTAAATTTTTTTTACAGAGCCATCGACGTCTACCACGCAGCATTGTGGGGTGTGCGACCTAGAGATTCCCGACAATCGTTGGAGTGGTCATTTGCGCACCCTACAACATAGGGCCTGTTGTGTGGTGCAGGAGGAAGGAATCCAACTTGTACAGACCTCATTTAAATGTCGAATTGTGACATATGGACTTTCATCGAGGAAGACCCCACCAACGTGAAGAGGTTTTTGGAACATCTGAAGGCAAATTTCATCAAGTTGGTGGGAAGCAGGTTAAAATATACAGCCATCTTAAAATCGGCATGGAGCTTTTAGGCCGCTTCCTCCTGCAGACGAAGGAAGCAGCTGAGATCAAGTCGTTCAACACAAAGTATCAGCTGGTGAATGAAAAACAGATCTGGAGGAGTTTTTTGAGCAGTTAGCACCACCCCTTGATAGAAAGACCAGGGAGTTTCAGGAAAAGAAAGTGGTGATTAAATACTTGTTTTTTTTTTTTTTAATTTTTAAATATTTTATTGCTACTTTATAAATATCTAACTCTGTTTTCAATCTATATACCAACTATGTAAAATACTTAACTATGTTTCTATTTTACAGGTTGGGTTTCAACCCCCTCCATGTAGATGTAGGAATTAACAAAATCAAGCCTCTAAAACCATCTCCTATACCACTACCAAAGGAATTGATGCGAAAAAGCTGTTCTAAACATACAAAATAGGACAATAGGTGTTTATGTGGTCAGTCTTAGCTGCCTTGCTTCTTTCGATCGGTTCAACATGCAAATAAGTCCGAACTATCTCCCTTTTTGTCGATTTGGGATTTCACATATGGGTTTTCCCAATCAAGCCTATCAATTTTAAAATTTGAGCGACTGAATAATTTTCTATTAATGTTTGGTTGAAAAAATTTTGAAAATGCTAGAAATTTTTTAAAAGTTTTTTATACTTTCTTAATCTCGAAAGGAGAAACATGCCCAAATTTTTTATTTTTCAGTAATGATAATGGTGAAAATCATTACTCTTTAATAAAAAACATTTAGACTGATATCAAGTCAAATTTTCTAAACATTGGTGGGAAAAAATTTATGTGATGGATGTAAACATTCACAAAATTTGGTAATCAAAAAGATTGTAAAGTTTTCTAAAATCCCCACGACTAATTTGAGAAAAATAAATGGTGAAGACGTTCCAGAATTTGCTTAAATTTATAAATTTCGAAAAGAAATTAAAAGTCCTTTTGTTGTCTAAGCCGACTTTGAGACGATCCTTAAGCCTATAGATACAGAGCAAAATGAGATGGATCCTGAAACGTCTATACCGTGAAAACGCATAAACATATCCCTTATTCTTTCGCCTACTACATTAAATGTGATTTCGGATCTCATTTTATTTTAAAACTTTAGGGGCCCAAAATGCACATAAGATATTCGTAAATTGGTTAGAAAGGGGCTGAATCCCAAATTTTTAATCAATTTTTAAAAATATTGCGCCAATGACTCCTTTAACTCTTGAGCAAGAGAAAGAGTTTCGTGAAAACCGGTCTGTAAATTTTCGAAAAACATTTAATGCGGGAAGACGAAAAAGTTGGGATCATTTCATTTAACGGGGCAATTTCGAAGTCGCTCACTCTGTTTCAACTTAAATTACAAGATTAACTTTATCCGATATTTTCCAAACATGTCCTTTCTTCCCACCTTTCGCAAAGAGTTGGCTCCAAGATGAAAAAGTCGATGTTATCCCTCAAAATAAAGAGGTATATTTCATTTCCCAAAAATATTTTGGTGGATAAAATCAAAAAAACGGAAAAAGGGAAACAACAAAATGTATTTTTTTAAATTAAGATTTTTGGAAGTTTTCGTTTTTGCCCTAGTTTGGATAAATTAAGTCAAAAATTTAAAACCCGAACAATGCCTCGAAGTTGGGAAATATTTCCCGATGAAGATAAATTTCAGCTTATTCGACAGAAGGGTGTTTTCCCTATTCTTACGTGAATAGTTTTTAAAAAATTAGAGGATGATAAGCTTCCATCACGGCAAGACTTTTAGAATGAACTAAAAAACGGGACATTACCGATGAGGACTATAAGCGTGCAGAGACTGTATGAAATTTATTTGAATGTAAAACTTTAGGTCAATATTTAGACATTTATTTAAAATCCGACGTTTTATTGTTAGCTTTTTGAAAGCTTTAGAGAAGTATGTCTATAATACAAACTAGATCCTGCGCAGTACTTCACGGCGTCAGGACTCTCTTTCGCGCCCTTAAGGCTACACGTATATAGTTAGAGCTATTGACGATCCAGACATGATTCCTTCTTTAAACATATTCGCGGAGGAGTCAGTCAGTATAGCGTAAGAAAAGCTTTCGCGAATAATAAATTTATACCACATTATGATGCTTCCAAACCTACCTCGTATATCATGTACTTGGATGCTACCTTTATACGGTGCAATGTCTCAATATTTCCCAAAGGGGGAAAATTTTATGGGTTGGAGGAGGATGAGATCGAAATTTAGATTTCATGAACATCGATAAAGAGGCAAACACCGGATACATTTTGGTAGTTGATTTAGAGTATCCCGGGAAAAACTTTTACTTATAATGAACTCCCCTTTTTCCTCGAATCATACCATCTCCAGAATCCGTGTCAAAATTAATAAATTAATCCAAATTTCGGCTCGAAATCAAAATATGTAATTTATTATCAAAATTTGCGTCAATGTTTAGACCATGGGCTTAAGCTCACCAAAATTCATCCTTTTAACTTTCATAATCTCCCTGGTTAGACAGCAAAGAGCAAAAGAAATCAAGCTCAAAATAAGTTTGAAAAGGATTTCTTTAACTTTTGAAAAATGCTGTGTTTGGGAAGACAATGGAAAACAGAAAAGTGGAGAAAAAGGGGCGATGTTAAACTTGTTTCCCATTGGGAAAATATTGGTAGACGACTAGGAGCAGAAGCATTGATGATGAAACCGCACTTAGATCGCGTAGTTTTTTAAAGAAAATCTGGTTGCAATCCAGATGCTTAAAAAAAGTCACGTATAATAAACCTATTTATATAGGTTTTTCGATTTTGGACATATCGAAAAATATTATGTACGACTTTTTTTATAGTTATATCAAACCGAAATATGGAAACAATGCGGTTCTTCTACACTGACACCGACTCCTTAATTTTACATGTAACAACAGAAAATTTCTATGATGATATGAAACAAAATTAAGATAAATTGATGCGTCCAACTACTCACAGGACAACCCACACGGTGTTCCTGTAAATTCATCGTTTGAGGCGTATGAAAGATGAATATGCAGGAAAAATCGTTTGGGACTTCTATGGAACTGAGGCGAAGGCATATTGCGTAAATGTCGAGGGAAAGTTGACCAAAAAGGCCAAGGTGTTTCCGACTACGTCAGCAAAAAGGAATTGTCACATGATGACTACAAACTTGCTGTTGACGTAGAGGGAACGCAAATACATCGGAAAATGAACACTTTCCGTTCGCATTTACATGATATGTATGTCGAACTTAAAAATAGGTGGCGTTATCTTACGCGGACGATAAGCGCTATCTTATACCCAATTCCGAGTCCCGCTTGCTTGGGGGCATCGAGATATAGCATTGTATAAGGAATCATTGGAAATTTCACAATTCTAATTACAGCAGCTTTAGTGAGAGAGATGGCCGATTCTGGAGCCCCCACCACCGGTGGAGCTTTTTTCTCGAAATCTTGACGTCATTTAAAAGTTAGGAATCTTGGCGAGGCTTATTTTAGAGTACTGGCATGCGCTAAAAAATGGCGCCTGTCACCTGTCAAATGTCAAATGTCAAACGTCATACGTCAAAGACCACGTGACTTGGAAAAGTTAGGTTACGTGTATGAGATATATTTTAGAGTATTACGCATGCGCTAAAAAAATGGCGGCGATCATTAAAGTCAAATGTCAAACGTCAAACGTCAAAACCAGTGACTTGGAAAAGTTAGGTTACGTGGATGAGATGTATCTTAGGATCTTACACATGTTCAGTAAAAATGGCAGTCGCCAAATGTCAAACGTCAAATTGAGGGGGTGCTGCTTAAAGTGTAATAGATTAAATATTAAAACACATTGTATATATTTTAATTTAATTTATTTAAACCACATTGTACTTATTTTAGCAATCTTATACACTAGTTTAGTTAGTAATAAACTACAAGCTGCAGCAATAAAAATAATTAAACTATTATAAATTTCATCTGATCGAGGGACAACTGCTGGAACCTCTGCTGCAGTGGTTACGTTGGTACATGGTTCGGATGCTTGACTTATTAATGTTTTCCATTCCGTTTCCCCAAAAAAGTATCATCTATATAGTGGAATTTAACCTTGTATCGGAGAAATGTTTGGGCTGATGCTGGTACAAGTGTCTTAAAAACACCAACATGATGTCGATCCATTGTTACATATTGAAGTGAAAGCCATGAATTATTTGATGGAAAATCTTCGGTTTCTAACATTATCGAAGCAGCTGGAGCATTATAAGGCGCATAAATGTAAAACACCTTTGCACTAACGCTACTAATACGACGTATGACGAACTTAACAAAAACATGGTTGAATCTTGAATGAGCTTAGCTGTTGTAGAAAGGTTATAATATCTTCATAGTGAGTCATGAGATATAAACAAATGATGCCAACTATAAAAAAATTAAATAACATCTGTTTATAATTTAAAATTGGATCAACTGCTTTAACCACTCGCTTCTGTTCAAAATTTCGACACGCCCACAAAATGGCTGCAAATTTGCAATATTTAACATTTTATAGTGGTCCGATAGTGGATCATCTCCCCCTTTCCAATTATTAAATTCAATGTGGCAGCATATACACTTAACTACATCATCTCTCCCAGTGTAATAGAAACCAGCACCAGCCAGTTCTTTAGGACTAAGATTAACAGACCAATTTTCAAAGGATAGTAATCTTTGCTCGTAATCAAAATATCTTGAATACTTGTTTTATAATGGATAACAACCATCGTCAAGAACATGTTTACAGGATGACGTTGCTAACTTAACTAAAGAAATAAAACACAAGGAGTCTTTATTTATTCATTTATTAAGGAACAATTTTTCGAAAATCATCACAAACCTTATCAGGATACAAGCATATAAATTCAGTTAAATAATATCCACAATCATCTAAATTTAGTTTACATAGAGTATAAATTTCATTAAGAACATTTGTATCTTCAGCATTAGATGCAACATCAGATAAAACATCGTCATAAAACGTTCTAAAATCTAAGTTATTTAACAATAATATTCTATAATCAATAAGATCTTTAACAGTTATAAATGCATTAATATCTAAAACGCTAAAACATACAACAACACCAGTTTCTTTACTCTAAGTCCTATGGTTCGCTCGTTTAAACAAGGAAGCCGTCCAAATGGTAAAGTTTTCGGATAAGAAATTTTCTACCACATCACTTTCATCACGAGCAATCAGTTCGGCAGCAGTATTAGGAATTCACACCAATCACCATAACTTAGGAGATGGTAATCTGATCTTCAGGTAGGTTAAAGAGTGTATTAACCAATTTAACACTCGGAATCAACCCTCTGGAAACACTGAAACCAGTTGTAATGTTGAAATGTCGGACTCTTATGCACAATTCACCCAAAAACTTTGTTTCTAGTTTAATTTCTTGTCTGCTTCTTGAAACCATTTCATCAATATATTTCCAACACGTGGGTTCGCTAGACATGTTTGATGAACAATCACTATCCATTGCTGCAGCACAAATAAAGGTATGTGGAACGAGTTTCTAACTATTAATCAAATATTTTCCCCCTCCTAAGAGTATCGATGGAAAGTTCTAGAAACAAAAGCTAATGACTGCTTTTTCTTCTACAGAGACGAGGAACCTGCAGCAGCATAGAGGGGGGAAGATCTTCATATTCTATTCCTCTAAAGGATAAATAATTCTTTAGTTTCTTAAAATGTTGCGAGTATTTACACGATTCTCGCAACATTATAAATTCTCTAAATAATTGTTACCGAAAATCTATAACTTAATAATTTAGTATCAGTCATTTTAAATATTGCACTAAAATTCTCTTTTAAAAAGGA
>JAHBCN010018880.1:0-16538 GCA_019359885.1 Listronotus oregonensis
ACATTTTTGTAAAAAAGGGTTGTTTTCAATAAAATGCTTACTTTTCGAGTTATTTGCGAAAAACCTTTAAAAATTTTTTTTTTTGGTTTTAAAAAAAAATTTTTAATTCCCCAATAATTTGAAAAGTAATCCCTTTAAAAAAAAACTTTATAGAAAAAAAGTTGCTTAAATTAGTCAGTAAATCCTTTGGGGGGATTTATTTTTGAAAAAATTTACCCCGGAAGGGGGCATCCCCCCCCCAAAGGAAAAAAAACAACTAATTTTATTGGGAAAACTTTGTTAGTAGAATACAAAAAATGATATTTCACTGGATATATTTTTTTTTTTTACCCCTGGGTTTTAGGTAAAATTCTAATTTTTAAAAAAAAAGGGGTGAATAAATTCGGGTTTGCATAAGATTTCCCATGTCTCGCCCCCAAAAAGCAAAAAAAATAGGGGGAATCAAGCCGTATTGGTTTTTAGTTGGTGTTTTAGTTGCGTGTTTTTGCTCTAAACCCTCTAAAAAATAAAACACAAGGATTGAGATATTCTTGTTCCTAAAAGGATCAAAATATTTGTTAAATAAACAAAATATGGGAACAAATTTAAAAAAAAGTTTTTTTTTTCTTTTTTTGTTATAACTGTGTACAAAATTTTACAAAAATTAAAAATGAAATTTTTTTTTCTATGAGACAGAACTAAATATCGAAAGATGCATTATGCCTGTTACAAAATGACAAAAAGAAAAAAAAAGTAGAAAAGTACATGGTTTTTTTGCCAAATTTTTTTGGCCCCCTTTGGGTTTTTTCTTTGAGAACTTTCATAAAAAGCCCCAAAATTTTTTTCCATGCTATGCTAAAGCCCCCAAACCAAAATTTTTTGTTAAAGTCGGTTAAAGAGTTTTGCAAAATATTGCAATACAAATTAATTTAAAAAATAAACAGTTTTTACAAATTGGTAGACCGAATATGAGACTTAAACCTTTGACCTTTTTTTTATACGTACCAGAAATATCAAGTTTCTAAACGCTTTTTAAAAAATGAAAATTAAATTATCTAAGGGTTTCCCGGAAATTTTTTTAAAAAAATTAAAAAAAAAATTTTTTTTACAAAAAAAGTTATCGAAAAGTTTTTCCCCTTTTGATATATCAAAATTGTCAGTCGGTCGCCTAGTTGCCAAAAAAACAAGTTGTCAAAGTTGATAAACAGTGGAAAAAATATTTTTTTTTTGAAAAAGGGCCCCCAAAAGTTTTGTTTTATTTTTATTTTACTAAGAAAATGATTATAAAGTAATTTTGTTTTAAATTTGTTTAAACAATATTTGTTTGTTTAAACAAATAAAAAAAAAATCATTTATATATTTAAACAATTGCGGATGTTGCTCAAATAAATCAATTTTCATTTATAAGCCTTAGATCTGTAGTACACACGTTTGGCAAACCAATTTCTTGGGTGCAGAGATTTTTAGTGCGATAAAAGCAGATGTCAATTTAATAGGCAAAGGCTTGAGCGAAATAAAGATAGACAAAAAACGTGCAGCGGCTGATTTCCTTTCTACCGACCCAAGAAGAAAAGGGGAATTCCTCAGCCGGTCTGTGACAATACACACACACGCACACTCAGTGATGCCATATCTCACGATTATTCGAAAGATTACACGATTTTATTTCTAATTTCACGATCTTACGAATAAGGTACAATTCTAAAGATTTTTTAAAAAAATCATTTTGATATAAAAAATTTTTTTTTGAATTTTAATTTACTTCGTCCCTGTATGATGAATGATTTCAAGGGATATTAAAAAAAAAAAAAACCGGGGGAAACTCCGTCGCCCAAGCGATAATCAGGGAGAACGACATGACTTTCACCGTTGATTTTCAGGTAAAAGGGGGGTTAAAATTTTTTGTTTGCATTTTCACCAGTCCTGTCTCCCCCTCGTAGAATTTACATAAGTTAAAACGGGGAAAAAAAAAAATTTTTTATGTTTTTTTGCTCGATAAAATAATAAAAAACCCATTATTAAAAAAAAAAAAGTATCTTTAACCATTCTAAAATACTAATATTTTTTTCAATTATTTTTTTTTTTTTCTAAGCGCATTACTTTTTTTTAAAAAAAAAAATTTTTTTAAAAAGTATATTTTTAAATTTTTTTAAAAAAATAAAATTGCTAATAAATATTTTACGGGGAAAAAAGTCGACAATATCCCCAAATACGCCTACCTCGCCCTCGGTCTATGTATTGGGGAAAAAGGGAAAGGGAAAATTTTTTTCGTTCTCTTTTTAATCTGGAGTCATACCATTGGGATCCTCTCTATTACATTGAAATTTGTTTCCCCAAACTCTTGCCAAACCTGTATATAAAAAATGAATATCTAAGTTCCATATCCTAGATTCTATCAATTTGCATAACTGTCCATTTTTGAAACAAAATTGGATTGCAAAAATATTGTGCAAAAACTATCAAACTGATTTTAACGAAATTTGGCACAATATTTCATCATAGCATTAAGTTCTTTTCTGGCTAAAGTGCAGGTACTAAGAGAAATCTAAAAGTGTGTATCCACTTGGCACAACTGCCTCCCACTATTTCTTTGTTAGCACTGTGCAACGTGGATACCAAATTGGGTGTGGCAAAGCAACCACTGCTATGGTCGAATCAGGTTTGGGTCGACCATAGTAGCGCGACCACCTTAGCGATAGTCTCGTTAAATGGATACCCCTAAAAAACCGGGGCTCGCGGCAGAAAAAAGACACTTTTTTTTTCCGGGCTGCCTTTGATACGGGTGATATTAACCACAAGATAGATGGCACCTATTAAGTTCCGCAACTTGTTACTTCATAATAAACATTAACTTTAATTAGCAAAAAAAAAGATTCTTAAATCAACTTTTTACAATCTGCCAATTGTTAAACATAAGGCTAGATTGCCAAATCCACAAAAAGGTGCAAGCAGACGGTTTTCTCAGTACAAGAGTAAAGCATACTAATGCTAGTTCGTAAAAATTCGTGTAACAAAACACTTTTTACAGTCTGCCAAGCACAATTTAGACTAATTTGTGCATGAGATTGACGAATTTTCACAAGGCAGACTGTTTTTTTGATATTTAAAAAATTGGTGCATAAAAGTTAATTAACAAATTTTTCAAATATTGCAGAACAATTTTTTAAAATCTGCCTATTGAATAAATAACAACTTTTACAATAAATATTTCATATTCAATTATTACCATACTAATTCCCGAAGTTTAAAGTGTAGGCAGACGCAGTTAAACTTGTAAAAAAAAACTTATAATGGTTAACAATTTTTTACAGTCTGCCATTGTTTTCAAACAATATTTAGGTAACAAATAAACAAACCATTGAATGGCAGACGATTTGTAAAGGTACTAGTGTCAGTATTATAATAAATTAGTTTTTGTAACACAAAATAATAATATTATTTTTTTTAGTATTATAATAAATTAGTTTTTGTAACACAAAATAATAATTTATTTATTAAAAAATCCATACATAAAAATGTATTTTTTAAACGTTTGTCACATAACACAAAACGCTCCTGATTGGTTGAGTTTATAACGACGTCACCTGCTTGTTTGCCTATTTGCGCCTACTTGTGATATATTAGCTTTAGAAAATGTTTTAATAAGATTTTCCTATATTATCCATTGTTTTTGTGTGATTTATTTGCAATATTTTACAAATTCTGTCAAGTACTTTTACCATGGACAACTATTTTATAAAAGCAGACAGCAGAAACCTGCCCCAAGTCGACGCGATCAAGGTCGGATTATACAATGTATTATATATTATATAGCCATGTGGCTTAGCGGTAGCGTTCGGGACTTCCACCCAGGGCGAACAATTGCCCGCGCCCAAATCTCTGACCGTTGTTTCAATTTCTAAAGCTTGAACAAGGCACTCAGAAATGTTCCTTTTATAATGTATATACCTTGTAGATATGTAAAATGTAGCTATAAGATGTTTTGTGTATAAGTTAGTCCTAAATAAAGCTATTTGTAAGTAGTTCGAGACTCCAACCCGGAGGTTCCGGGTTCGATTCTACCTCATACCTTTCTTTTTTTTTTAATTTAATAATCTTTAAAATACTTTTTAAATAAATTTAAATATATATTTAGGTTTGTTTATAAATATTAATTAAATTATTTTTTTTCTTAAAAAATTACATTTTTATTATTATTATACATTTTTTACATCAAATGTGTGGGGAAATATTTGCAGAAATATTGGGTAAACTAAAAGCTTTTTTGTGTGTAAATTTATGAATATTTTACACACAAAACAGTTACTTCGTTTTTAGATGTTATATAAAAATAATTTGTTAAAAATTAATTTTGAAAAAAAATGATGTTAAGAAATAAACTTCCAGAATCCTAATTACGTAATGTGCGTGAATTGTAATTACTCAGAAAAACTCAGTATTTTATTCCAAAACCATTATGCGTAAAATTTAATTACACGACGGGATTGACCGGGGTCAAGTGGCGTTAGGACGCCATGGTCAGGTGATGAAAGATTGACCGGGGTCAGGCAGGGTTATGTGCATCATGATGCATGCAAAGAACATCGTAGTGCACCTAACTTTTCCTGACCCCATCAACCTTACGTTACCTGCCTACCGCGCAATTCTATTATATTCAAAGTTTTAATTAACGCTGGATGTACCACCATAAATCGTCTGCCATTCAATAGTTTGTTTATTTACTAACTAAACGTTGTTAGGATACAATGACAGACTGTAAAAAATCGTTAAAAGTCATTACTTTTTTTTTGCAAATGAAAAAATATAGTTTTGCAGTTATATGTATACATCGTATTAGCCTGCCATTTGTTTTATTCAATATTGTGAACTGTTATGTATATATTTAAATAACTTTTACACTGTAAAAAAATTGTTCTGAAATACTGTGAAAAATTTGTTAAATAACTTTTACGTATCAATTTTTAAAATCGGGAAACGGTCTGCCTTAGAAAATTCGTCAATCTCATGCACAAATTAGTCTAAAGTGCTTGGCAGACTGTAAAAAAGTGTTTTTAGTTACACGATTTTTTTGCGAACTAGCATTAGTATGCTTTACTCTTGTACTGGATAAAACCGTCTGCCTGCAACTTTTTTGTGGATTTGGCAATCTAGCCTTATGCTTCAACAATTGGCAGACTGTAAAAAGTTGATTTAAGAAGCTTCTTTTTTTTTGCTAATTAAAGTTAATGTTTATATATGAAGTAACACGTTGCGGAACTTAATAGGTGCATCTATCTATAGCTTGTGACTATAAATATCACCCGTATCAAAGGCAGCCTGTAAAAAATTGGTCTCTTTTTTCTGCCGCGAGCGCTCGGTCTATAAGAGGTTCGTGCAATTAACTACATTTTTTGTGTTTTTTGCTTATTTCTATTTTGCAACAAGCGTAATGTATTTAATGATTTCCAACAAATCATATCTTGTAGGAAATTTATTAGAGAAACTTAACCATTTCTAGAATTTTTATCATAATTTTAATCATAATTTTAACATATTTTTTTTATGTAGTTTATTTAGTATTTAACTTTAAATACATATTTTTTAATAAGCTATCTACATCTTCTAGGCTTAAAGCCATTCTTATTTAAATTATGGTATTTATCTATTTATTTACTACTTTAAGATATAATTAAATTAAAGTTTAAACATTAATTTAACTAAAAAAAATAAAATAAACTATAAAAAAAAATTATGTTAAAAATACCGTTAAATTTTTCTTAAAATCATTTTGAACGAGTAACTGTCATTATTAATTAATATTATTATTTAAATGAATAATAAAAATAATATTTAAACAATGAGCTATACACATAGAAGCATAGAAGATCAGGAAATGTTAAGCGTCCTGCCAGGTTTATACCACCCAGATAGGGGAAGCACTTATTATTATTATTATGTTTTATTAAATAATGTTTAAATTTTATTTTAGTTAAAGTTTCAAGTGGATAGGGGGTCCGTTAAGTTGGCCCCCAGTTAATATTTTTTACCCAAAATGCTAGCACACCAAGGTTATAGCTAGCACAACCTAGCACAACCACTGGTTCAGCTAGCACACCCACGGGAAGCACATAATCGTCTCCCGAAATCGGGGGGGCCAACTTAACGCTAGCCCCCCCCAGTTAATATTTTTTACCCAAAATGCTAGCACACCAAGGTTATAGCTAGCACAACCTAGCACAACCACTGGGTCAGCTAGCACAACCACAGGAACCACATAATCGTCTCCCGAAATCGGGGGGGCCAACTTAACGCTAGCCCCCCCCAGTTAATATTTTTTATCCAAAATGCTAGCACACCAAGGTTATAGCTAGCACAACCTAGCACAACCACTGGGTCATCTAGCACACCCACAGGAACCACATAATCGTCTCCCGAAATCGGGGAGGGGGAAACTTAACGCTAGCTCGTCATCATTTATATTTTTTACCCAAACCAAAATGGCTAGCACGGCAAGGTTATTAGTCGATATAGGTAAGTATAAACGAGTTTTTAGAGAATAATTTTTTTAAAGGTAAGTTGTTATTGAAACCCTTTTTACCCGACTGCAAACAGGGTTAGGTTTTTTGCGGGTTTTGTGGGTGGTAGGTATATGTAATATTCTTTATTACCTGTTATTTGCCAAACGGCTGGACGGATTTGTAAATTAAGGTCCCGTTCGATTCGAATAGCCCAAGTGCTCTTAGGTGGGTAAAGTAAAAAAAAACATGGCGGCTGTGAGACGCCATTGTTTGAACTAGGACAAAAAAAAATGTTCGGATATTGCAATATGGGTATTAAATTAAAGGTCCCCTCATAAGGATTCTATAAAAGTATGTGACGTTAAAAAAAAGATTTCGGCGGTGAGTAGCCTTTGTTTGAAGTCAAAAAAATTTTTTTGTTCGAATATTGCAATATGGGTATCAAATTAACGGTTTCATTATAAGGATTCCAAAATAACTTGTAATATTCATAACTAAAAAGATTTATACTAAAAAGTAAAGTCAAAAAACCTGACTGCATAGAAAAACAAGTAATTTATAAAGAAATTAAGTAGAAATACCGAAAGAAAATAAAAATTAATGGCAAAATTAAAACATATTGATAGATGTCCTTCAAAACCTAATGATACCATGCAGTCGGTGGCATATAATTCAATGATAAATAAGTTATTTCATTTTAAGTCACTTTATGCGCGTCTCCGACTGTAAGTTATAATTATGTTCCATTAAATTTCAATGGACCACTATCGGTATGTTTTAAGTTTGCCATTAATTTTTATATTGGTTCAGTCTTTTTAGTTGATTTCCTTATAAATTACTTGTCTTTCTATGCAGTTGGGTTTTTTGATTTTTTAAATTCATATTTTTATTTTAATTGAAGAAAATGTTCTAATGGTTTATGTAACTTGTTTTAAGCGCTTGGGATGTCCTAAAAGTCGAATCGTAAAATTTTAAAAAACATAACCTTACTGTCCCGTTGAAAAAATAAAACTATTGTTGTGTAAATTCCGATTAAAATATATGTATCAAATGTAGTCTTTAAAGCTTTTGCAAAAACTCTTCTATTCTTATACAATCTAACATGTCTCAAAAAATAAGTTCGACATTGTTTCGAAAATGTAATTAATGTGAAGTGTATCCTGTAACTATAAATCATTAATCAATACAAGATAGTATTGCTAAAGCCCTTCTATTAGCAAAATATTGGGAAATAATAAAACGACATTTTACATTTGCAGTTTTGTTTATTATACGACTGCTAAAAATTGGCAACGAAAAGAATACACAAATGAATACTAACTTATATTTAATACAGTGAGGGCCGAAGTCCGGAATCAATTTGATAAAGTTTGAACGAATGGTTTTTCAGCGAAACGCTCGAACACGTCAATTTTTGTTTCTAATTGCCCCTTTTTTGGGCATGACACTCAAGCATACAGAGTTACGCAAGTAGCATATCAGCATCAACTTTTTTCTTATGGAACCCCTTGTATATTATTGCATTTTTATTGTCGACGGAGAATTCTAAACATTATTTTTATGCATTTTATTGTAAGTACTTAAGACTTTGACAGGCTGTATCGTCTAAACGGTGGATCTTGAAGAAAACGTCTTACATGTCCCCATGGTACTATTTTACACCCGAATTCAAAATATCAACTTAATAACAAGTAGGTATCCAAATTTTAAAATCCGGGTACTACCGGTGAAGTAAGATATAGATATGTAAACGGTTTCACTTTAAGACCCATCGTTTGGGCGTTACAGTCTGGCAAAGTCTTGAAAACGTAATTTTGCAAATATCTCTGAAACTATTTAAGTTCGGTATAGGATCTAATACATAAAATAAATTTAAAATTTTACGTAAAATCCAAATATGCAGTAATATACAGGGTGTGTAATAAGAAAAAAGTTGATGCTGATATGTATCTACTACTTGCGTAACCCTGTATGCTTGAATGTCATGTCCGAAAACGGGCAATTAAAAACAACAATTGACGTTTCCGAGCATTTCGTTAAAAAACCATTCGTTCAATCTTCATCAAATTTATTCCGGAATTTTCGCCCTTACTGTATACTGGTATTATAGGTCTGACGGGTTTACTTAAACATTGACTTTCATGGTTAAATTTATAAAACTAATTATGCCGCTATGAAATATATATTTGGTACTCTCCTTAATGTCAATAAGTATTTGTGTGTTGTTTCTCAATACTGTCGTGGCTGTACTGCCTAAGTAAACCCACGAGATCCATACAGGGTGTCCAGTTTTCTTATGTGTTCCTATGCTAGATTGTTAGAGCCCTTATTACAAAAGATAAAAAAAATGGTTTACGGTTTAATGTCCCAATTTGTCGAGAAGCAAAAAACGCCGTTAACAGAATTCTCATAGCCTTCTTCGTTTTTTATATACAGTATGAAAACTTTCAAATTGAATAAAAAAATAAAATACATTTCACTCTTTGCTTTGGTGATACAGCTTTGGGTTTTTTTAAAAGATCGTTGTACATGATCCATTTGTCGTTATGCCTGTATCCATAGGCAACAAAATGTCCTAAGTGATTTGGATCAGATTGCCCTTGATATGCGCAAATACCCCGAAGGATAAATCTTGTCTTAGAAACCAATATATATCTCAAAACTAATGTATCGCGCTTATTCAAAAAAGTGCTATTATTGGCATTTTCCGTAAGAAGTTATGTGGTAAAGAGAGACAGAAAACAGTTCTTTAGTAAGATCTTACCAGGAACTCATTAAAATAGTTTTTCGATTAATTTCTACACATCATTGGTTTCGGGACATTTTCGGCTCTTGAAATCCATAATAAAAAATACAGGGCCGAATTTAAAAAAACAAAGTTGATAATGAAACGTCGGACTTAAAATTTCTAACCTCCATCTTGTAGAGCAGAAAAATTTGCCTTGATGTTTTTTAAATAACTATCTTGTGATTATGATGTATGGGTATAGGCAGCGGCGGCATTAGGGTGGCGAACAGGGCAATCGCCCGGGGCCTCGCGCAACATCCCAAGCAAAATTTTAAAAATATAGATATGTTATATTGTATGAATAGAAAAGTTTTGAAAAACTTTAAAAACTACATTATACATACATACTATAATATATATATATATATATATATATATATATATATATATATATATATATATATATATATATATATATATATATATATATATATATATATATATATATATATATATATATATATATATATATATTATATATATATATATATATATATATATTATATATATATATATATATATATATAATCGGAATTTACACAACAGTAGTTTTATTTTTTCAACGGGACTGTAAAGGAATGTTTTTTTAAAATTTAACGATTCGGCATTTAGGACATCTGAGTTACATAAACCATTAAAACATTGTCGTCAATTAAAATAAAAATATGAATTTAAAAAATCAAAAAAAACAACTGCATATAAAGACAAGTAATTTTAAAGGAAATCAACTAAAGACTGAACCAATATAAAAATTAATGGCAATCTTAAAACATACCGATAGTTGTCCATCGGAAGAATTTTTTTTTTCATTTTAAACAATGGCTTAACACAGCCGCCATATTGTTTTTTTTGACGTAACATACTTTCTTGGAATCCTCATGATGAAACCATTTATTTGACTCCCATATTGCAATATTCAAACAAATACTTTTTTACTTTAAACAATGGCTACACACTACCGCCATCTTTTTTTAACGTATCATATTTTAATAGAATCCCTATGATGAGACCTTTAATTTAATACCCATATTGCAATAATCAAACACATTTTTTTTTACTTTAAATAATGGCTACTCACTGCCGCCATCTTTTTTTTAACGTCACATACTTTAATAGAATCCCTATGATGGGACCTTTAATTTAATACCCATATCGCAATATTCAAACAAATTTTTTTTTCAGTTCAAACAATGGCGTATCACAGCCGCCATGTTTTTTTTTTACTTCACCCACCTAAAAACACTTGGACTATTAGGACGAATCGAACGTGACCTTAATTATACAAATCTGTCCAGCCTGTGCTTGCTATAACCTTGGTGTGCTAGCATTTTGGGTAAAAAATATTAACTGGGGGGGGCCAACTTAACGGACCCGTGGATAGGTATGGGTGCAGTTATGAAAAAAAAAAAAAAAATCCCTACCTTCAGGTTATCCCCCATTGACTCGAGGCACATGTGTATAAGTTTGTTTCATTTAATAAATAAAACATTTTAAATTACTTTTTATATGGATCGGAGCTGGTATACTTACTTGTACCAATAAAATATTGCAAAACTGTTAATGACCAAAATCACTTTTTTGCTGATATCTCCTTTATTACTTATTATAATATTAAAAATGTGTATACATCCATATTTATAGAGCTAATTAAAAGGCATATTTTTTGCCCATTACATTTTTTCGTAGCTCCTTGAGTTTTTAAGATATTTGGCTTTTTATTTTAAATTTAAATCGATAATATCTCAAAAACTAGAAGACCTACAAAAAAATGTATAAAAAAAACCTGACGCAGTTTTATTAGACTATTAATTTTGACTTTTATTAAATATAAAAAAACATTTTTCTCAATTTTTTTTAAGGTAAAAAAAATGCAATTTAAACCCGCTGAGCTGAGGCCGCAGTGCCGCTTTGAATTGACTATAGTTTATAGTAATATAAAAAAAATGTTTCATGCGGTTCTCTTATAGGCTTGGTTTTTTGCGGTGGCCTTCCGGACTATAGGACCAATACTTATAAATTACGAGCAAGTGAAAACAAAGCGTTCTTTTAATTTTTACTTCATAATTTAACAAATAATCTGGACCTTTCTACAAGAAAGCATATCTTGATTCCTGTTACACACATTTTTCTAAAGGGTTTTTAGCAAAAACGCGCCTGCCACCGTATATCCACCAACTCTTGCTTAGTCTAATAAAATTAAATAAAAATTTATTTACGAAAATTTGCATAGGGAATGTGTAAAATGCGATTTTAATTAGTCCCAAAGACACACTGTAAATTAACTTGTTTGCCGCTCTGAACTTGTGCTAAAATTAGATTCATTCAGCAAATGACCAAGCATGTTTTGCTTTCAGTTTAAATGTGGCTTTACACGTAATCACAACATTAAAAGTAGATCTCGCTTAGACATGCCAGGGGGTTATCTATTAAAGATCTTGGTTATTATTTCCTAACTTGGCAAGGAAATAAAATCAAGATAGCATGCTACATTTAGAAAAACTATATCCAAGCATGAAATTTTATATTTAATACTAATTATTATTAAGTTTCTATTAAAATATTTGTTACAAAAGTAATTGAAAAATATGTTAAATAATTTTATCTAAATGCAAATATACGAAATTCATGTTTTTTTTATTTATAATTTAGGATTTTTTTAAAACAGATATCTGCATTACTATGGGCTTGTGCTGTTAATCTAACTTATTTTTTTTTAAAGAAAAGTCTATAAAGGCGTATCGTAGAAAGCGTTGGATCAAGTTGCCATTGGAAACAAAAGTTTATACACAACTCAAAGTACGTATTTAAATGTCATTAATACGATTTGTCAAGATGTCGTATAAGCTTAATATTCGTCAAAGTATTTATCATTTAGTCGGACAAGTACATAAGCGCGATATTGTTAGAATTTTCATTGCCCAAAATATTTCTATTTCGACAATTTACCAGACTATTAAAAACTGTGAAAATGGCATATCATGCATTAATTTACCAAAAAGTAGAAGACCAAGAGTTTTAAGCCGTGTCCGGGAAAGAAGATTGGTTGAAAGTGTAGAAAACAGTTTGGGAAAGTTATTGCGCAAGATTGGCCAAAGATACAATGTTTCCCGTATAAAGCACTTTCAGAAATATTTTAAAAAACGTTATAAAGAAAGGCTCCCAAATACCGAACTCAGTTAAAATACCCAGATGTTGCCGTGCATTGAGACGTATTCATTTTCCAGTAAAATTCTTATTATGGATGATTAAAAATTTTACCTTGTAAATTCCGAGATGAGAGAAACGACGTTTAACACGTAATGTTGAAGAAACCCCCGACCAAGTTGATTTAAAGGCAAGGTCAAATTTGCGGATAAAATTTTGGTATGATGTGCCATTTCAGAAGGCGGTGTCTCTCAGCCGTATGTTGGAGGGGTTTGCGGCAAAGTTATCAATGCGGACATTTATATTGAAAGATGCATAAAAAAACTTTTTCTTCATAAGTACTCATTATCCCAATGATGAAGTTATATTTGGCCGATCAGCGTCGTGATTCTCGGGAGAACGACAGAATGGTTAACCGCTCAAAATATAAATTTTTTCCTAAGCGCGTCAACCCTTCAATTGCCTAGGCAAAGGCATATAGAAGAGTTTTGGGTTCTTTTGAGTGAAAAGTGTATGATAATGGATGGAAGCCGAAATAAGGAACAGCTAAGGCGGAGAATATTCAAAAATTTTTAGGTCATTAGTCGGTCCAACGGATTATGGCTCATCAAGACAAAAAATTGCCATGAAGAACATGGAAATAATAGGGAAAAAACTTTTTGACTCGAAAGAGGAATTTGAGCCTATTAATTTAATGTTACTTTGGCTAAGAATATAATATTTTTTTTTCTTGGACAGTCCACGAAGGCTGATGCCTAATCTAACCCCTGGGTGTCTTAAGTGTGGTGAGAGGGAGTTTGTTCACACGGGACAAAATATTTGGAGGTGGGAGGACAAGGAAAAACCTCTGCGTGCAGCAGGTTCCACAGTCTTGACACTCTAGGGATGAAGGAACGAAGAAAGCGGGAAGTTCGAGGCTTCTCTAACTGAACTGTAAAAGGATATAAAAGTTGCACTATGTGTTGCTCTGTTGGGAGCCGAAAGGAATTATTGGCCAATTCCTCTGAGCAGAAGCCGTGAAAATACCTATGAAGAGCGACAGATCCCCAATCGACGGGGGGCAGGGAAGCCTTCTGTGAGCGTTGGATCATTAAAACGAACGGCTCTTCTTTAAATGGAGTCCAGAATGCTAAGGTTGTAATACCATTGAAAAAAGCATACCATCGCATAAAAACACGCTTTTAAAGCTTGGATATGTTAAAAGGCCCTGGGACAAAAATAAAATTAAAGCCCTATCAAAATGGTTAAGTGGCATCAAGTAAAAATATAAATACATTCAAAAGGGCAATGCTATTTCATTACCAGCTTTTATCACCCTGGGGCCTACAAAAAAGCAATTACTGTCAAAGTAATTTTAAATTCCAGGTATACTTAGAAGTAGCTGTTGCCTTTTTAGCGTCACAATGTAAATATAATTAAAAAAAAGCAATTTACTTCAAGAAAATCTACTTTACAATAGAAATACTGGAAAATCCCATAAGTCCCTATTAAAAAATATGTGTACATATTTTACGCAAAAATGAAGAAAATAAGTAAAAAATTTAATATTGGTATGATTAAAATACAAAAATTACAGGGAATCTAATAAATTTTTGCCCCGATTGAAAAGTTACATTACTATTTTAAAAAAAAAGATAAAGGACGCTCGGTTTTAAAAATTTTTCTGGGAAAATTTGCATTTTATTTTGGGAAAGGCTTTAAAAAATATTAGAGATATATACAGCAGAGTGATGACCCGGTATTTTTTAGCAATGGACTTAGCAATTGTTAAAAGTTAATAACGGTTTAGAATGTTTAACAAAACGTCATTGTCAATGTTATTCAATGATTTTAGTAGGCAACCTGTCAAAATCTGACATTTTGTTAAACATTCTAAACCGTTGCTAACTTAGCAATTGTTAAAAGTTAACAACGGTTAAGAATATTTAACAAAATGTCACATTTTGACAGGTTGCCTACTAAAATTATTGAATAACACTGACAATGGCGTTTTGTTAAACATTCTAATCCGTTGTTAACTTTTTACAATTGCTAAGTCCATTGCTAAAAACTACGCGATCATCACTCGGCCGTATATATCTCTAATATATTTTTACATGCCTTCCAAAGTAAAATGCAATTTTGATTTCCTAGAAAATTTTTTAAAACCGAGCTTCCTTTCTATCTTTTTTTTTTAACTAGTAATGTAATCATTTGCAATCGAGATTTCATAAACTTCATTAGGTTCCATGTAATTTTTGTATTTTAAATTATACCAATATTAATATTTTAATGTACTTATTTTCTTCATTTACTTGCGTAAAACTATGTCCACATATTTTTAGACTAGGGACTTATGGGTTACATTTCCAGTATTTCTATTGTAAAGTAGATTTTCTTAGAAGTAAATTGTTTTTTTTTTAATAATATTTACATTGTGACGCTAAAAAGGAAACCCTATTTACAAAACCGAACCACAATACTTTGACAGTTTGCTTTTTTTTTAGGCCCCCAGGGGGTGATGAAGCTGGAATGTAGCATTCCCCTTGAATGAAATTTTTAGATAGGGCTTTAATTTTATTTTTGTCCCAGGGCCTTTTTAAATATCCAAGCTTTTTTAAATAAGGGGTTTTTTTTTCATTTAAACTTTTCAAGGTTTAAAACTTCTTCTGGCCCCCTTTAAAAAAAGCCCTTTCTTTTTGTCCAACGCTCGAAGGGCTTCCGCCCCCCGTCAGTTAGGGAACTTCGCCTTTTTATTATTTTTAGGGCCCGAAATTTCCGCCCTTTTTAAAAAAATGGTTTTTGCCCTTTTCTTGTTCCCCCAACCCCCTTTTTTTTTATCCCGGGGGTTTTGGGGTTTTTTTACAAATTTTTTTTTTCACCCCTTAAAAACACCCACGGTGCGTTATACAGGCATCAGCCCTATTAAGAAAAAAAAAAAAATTTTCTTAGCCAAAGACTTTAAATTAAACCAAATTTCCCTTTTGAGTCAAAAAGTTTTTTCTCTATTATTTCCATGTTCTTCGATGGCCCTATTTTTGGGCTTGCATGAATTCCGTTGGGTTCAAATCGACCTCACAAAAGCAAAATTTTTCCCCCTTTGCTGTTTTTTTCCCTTATCATACACTTTTTGCTCAAAAGAACCCAAAATCTTCTATAGGCCCTTTCCTTAGGAAAATTTAAGGGGTTATTAGGGACAAAATTTTTTTTTTGACGGTTTTCTGTCGTTCTCCCGGGGAAAGGCACGACGCTAGTGGGGAAATATGACTTCATCATTGGGATGATAGTATTTATAATGTGGGAAATTTTGTTGGGCAACTTTCAATATAAATGTCCGCTTTTCTTCACCCCAACATGTCCAACATACGGCTCAAAAAACCGCCTTCTGAGATGGCACACCATACCCAAAATTTTTTCGACAAATTTTACCCCCTTTTTAACTTGGTCGGGGTTTTAAAAGCACGTGTTTAGAATCCCCGTTCCTCATCTCGATTTGACAAGGTAAATATTTTTTATCATCCATAATGAAATTTTACCGGAAAAATGAATCGGTAATGCGGGGAAAATCTGGATATTTTTTTTAACTGGCTCCTTTTTGGGCCTTTCTTCTTTATAACGTTTTTTTAAAAATTTTTTGGAAAGTGTTTTATACGAGAAGCTTATCTTTGGCAATCTTATACTTTCCCCCAAATTTTTCTAAATTTCGACCTCTCCCCTTCCCGGGCCGGCTAAAATCCCCTTTTTAACTTTTTTCAAATTTCTAAGTCCATTGCTAAATTTAACAACGCGATCATGACTCGGCCGATACTGTCATAATTGGTAATGTACTCAATGAAATATAATTTTTATATTTGGAAATCTAATAAGTTTCTAACTATTTTTTCAATGTTTCGTAGATTTCATACCAAATTACATTCTATCGTTTTTTATAATGGGTCTTTTATTTTGTAGCGACTATCAAGAAAGGCTCGATAATACAGGATTATTTGTTCGGGAGCATTCCCTACAAATTTTAAATTTCTTTTAACTGAACAGTTAAACAACCTGTTTTATTTATATTTTAAAGGTGGGAGAAATTTTTTGAGTTCAGCTCAAGTCATTCGAGATTTGTGTCGAGGGGCTAAATATTCGAAACCTTAAAATGTTTTTTT
>JAHBCN010018881.1:0-16547 GCA_019359885.1 Listronotus oregonensis
TAAGTGTAAATAGTTTCCGTATTTGATTTTTATACCAAACGCGTTTTAGACTGATTTGAGAAATTAACAATGGTTTTATGGTTGTGTTTATAAACAAACAACTTTAAGTCTTGTGATTAAAATGTATTTACCTTCACTACTTCGAGAGTTAGAGTAATCAAATGAAAACTAGTTTACACCAGAATTCATACCAAACACCTATACTTTAAGTCCAAAATTTCTGTCAATGACGCATCACCAAGGTAGTTTAATTTAAACTTCCTTGCGCATCACTCGCTTTTGAGAGCCCCGGGTTGTGTGGGGTCAAGAGGAATCAATTCCAGTGGCGTATGCATTTAAGAAAATAAATGATAAAATTTCGTCAAAACATGAAAATATTTTTCACAAGCAAAAGTTATTTTCTCACATTTTCATCAACCCTTTAAATTAGTAACAAGCCTATATTATTTTGGTATTATTTGGATTAATGAAAAATGTATTTTTTTTTGCTTAATTTTGCACACCTCCTATTTTGAGGTCATAGAACACAAATTTGAGTTTCTTTGGCGATTTTTCAACGTTTTTCCAAAAAAAAATACATTTTTTACTTTAATTTTACCTTCTCTGATTTAATTTATTTTGCTACATGAAAAAATAATAAAATTTTAGTCTTAACAAAAATTAAAAAAGATGTAAAAGCAGAACGATAGACAATCCAAGTTACACCGACTTGCCAATTCACCACCGATCTTGCAATTTCAATATTAAATACGATATTCACACGCATTGCTTCATCAAAAATATCCACTATATAAGGAACACGAAAGCTCTGAGATCATCACCTTGTAGAATCCAATAACTATTTCGGGTCTTTCGTGTTCCATATTTAGGATTTCCATATCGAGAATATTTTTGATCAATCATCGCGGGTCGAGCGAAGCAAGGTTCACATACCTTATAAAAATGTCATAAAGAAAACTATTACAACCTGGTAACAGGTCAACATTTTTAGAATTTCGAGTTGAATTCGGACGTAAACGTTTTACCTACTTTTTATTGAAAATTAAGGTTTTTCCTTACTTTTAAGTGTGTTTTTTTTTAATATTAACATAGTATAAGTTTTTTAAATATGTTTTCGTGCAAATGACAGAATTTAAAGGAATTTGTCGTAAAATAAAATTAAACAATTCAATTATTATTTTTTTAAATACTATAAGAGGCCCCCAAAAAAACAGCTTCTGATTCATGTTTAACAATCGAAAAGTAAAAAGTGTGCAAAAAGATAGCGAAAAAATCGCATTTTCCAGTATCCGAATAATTACTAATATTGATTTTTTTGCCTTTTAAAACTCTGAATACCGTACGCGAAAAACTTTTGTTAAAGTTGCACATATCTCTGCAGCATCCAAAGTGGTTAGTTCTGGATTTCGTTCCCGAATCCCATGGTAAACATTTTTAACCATTATTCGTTCTTTTAACGTTAACTGAGTTTTTTTTTGTAGGCGGATAACTAGTTAAAGGTTGGTTAATATTCATAGTTTACAGAATTAAAAGCACTTAACAACACTAAATCTTTATATACAATTATATACACTAAATAAGATAAACTGTTATAAAATTGGCACAAAACAATATCTATATACTACAATTATTAGAAATTTATAATATTTAGAAAATACCCTGTATAGCAATTAAAATTTAAAGTTACAAAATCTGTCCATAATCAATAATAACTAAATAAAATCATCGAACAGCACGAAAACCCTGTCGATACGCTTATTTTCAAATCTCTTCAAGTTGTAAACTAAGGAATGTGTGTTGCCACTTTTATTGTCTTCTCGATAACATTGTCTTTATAATAAGGACGATAACAATGATTTCAATACATATTGGCGTGCTATTTTAAGTGCGATCGCTGGCTGGTGATTCATTCTTGCGAATTATGACAACGTGGCGATGAAACTTTTGGCCGGTTCACTGTTATTTAAGCGGAAAAGTATATCATAGGCTTAAAAATCATTTACTAGTGTTAGATTTTTATTCAGTCGCTTCGTCGGTTGGGTGGCCGGTATTAAATGAGTCACTGACAGAAATTTTGGACTTTAGGTATAGTCCTAAATGACACCGACGATAAAAAAACCGTTTATTGACAAAAAAGTGTGAAATAGAGTACTCTATTTCTGGATAACAAACATACCTAGAATCAGAATGCGTACAGATAATCGTTTAGCTAGACAACATCTTTTTAAAGTAGGATTGACAAATGACCCCCGTGCAAATGTGGGCAAAAAAAAAACTCCACTTATTAAGATAAACCCTACCAATTTTTTTAATACAATTTTAGGCAACCTTAAACAGGAATTGTTAACACCATAGTAAAGTTTCTTGCTATCAACAGGATAAAGCTATGATCAACTCCAATGCTTGACTACCTCTTAGATTCCTTTATTTTAGTTCTAGCTTACCTATTAGGTATGTTTGTTATTGAGAAATAGTGTACACTATTTTACACTTTTTTACGTAAGCGCTCTTATGGAAGGTATATTGAAGGACTAGCATACTCACAATTAACAAAACGAAACGAATGTTTATTTGTCTTATCTAGTCCAAACTATAGTTAAAAGGCTTTAATAAACGCCAATTGTTCAACAAAATCACAACATAAACTAAAAAACACTTCAAATCATATGCGATCAAATGGCCAAATGAATGTAAACAAAACTATTTAGCACCGGTGGTGACGTTACAGCCGCTCCCCGCTTCCGCTAAATTTTCCAACATACGTTAAATGGAACTGAGCAATCCTGTAATATATGGTCGTTGACCAAGGACTGCTACTGGTGTTACGTTTACGTATAACCGCTTTCTGTCAGTAACTGTCACTTCCTGCTGAGCGCGCAACCATCTTCCGCCATAAGGAAAATCCCTCGTACGTTGCCCCACAAAAAATAATAGGTATAGGAATCTTCGTTTACAGTGCTTAACCCCAGAAAGTATGTAAAGGCTGTTTGTATGTTTGTTGTCTTCTTTGTTCCTCTGTTCATTTTAAGCATTGTATTGTATTATATTCAATTGTGTTGTGTTGGTATGAGGTTGGTAGAGAGGTGTTTTAAGCGCTGCAAAATTGGTTGTGTTTTCGTAATTTAATAGGTAATTGTCTCGAAAGTTGCCAACTCTCCGATTCTGACCAAATTTGGTATACGGGGGTTTTTTGGGGCGCTAACTACGTATCTGAAAAAAATTTTTTCGGCAACGTTTCGTTTTCGAGATATTTATCATCAAAGTTGAAAATCAAACTAACTTGATTTACACCATTCCTTCTTCTTTTTGCACAGAATTCTTGATTTTACACTAAATTGGCACACAATATTTCACAAACATCTTTTAAAAACTTGTTTTTATATTTATTTTACATTTTTTTCGATTTAATTGCAAACCTCCACTTTCACACGCCCCAACGTGTCGGCAACCATGTATACACTAGGCTTTTTGTAAACAAATATGGCTGCTGCCTTTGAACTTGAAAGTTTGCAATTTAATGGAAAAAAGGCGTAAAATAAATAAAAATACAAGGTTTTAAAAGGTGTTTATAAAATATTGTGTGTCACTTTAGTGTAACAATCAAGAATTGTGTACAAGAAGAAATGGGAATATAGTGAAAATGAGGTTAGTTTGATTTTTAACTTTGATGATGAATATCTGGTAAACTAAACGTTGCCGAAAAAAATTTTTGCAGATTCGTAATCAGCGCCCCAAAAAACCCCCGTATACCAAATTTAGTCAAAATCGGAGAGGAGGCAACTTTCGAGACAATTACCATAGCTGTTTTCGGGTTCGGTAAATTCCTGTTCTAGAACCGTCCGGCGCTTGCGCAGTTCAAAATTACCTGTTCGGGTTTTAAAGAACTGTTCTCGGACTTTTTAATTCTGAGTTCGCGTTTTTCTAGGACTACATTGGGACATTTCTAGAACCGTCCGTATCGGTGTATTATGGATTGCGTTCGAGTTTTTCAAATGTCTGATAATCCTGGAACTGTCAGAGAACGATTCAAAGTATTGAGCTACCGCGCATACAGTTCTGGGCAGTTCTCGGATAGTTCAAGAATCGTTCGTAAAACGAAACCCGAAAAAAGCTCAGTAGTGTATTTGGTGGGTTATGTAGTATATTCTTGGGGTGTCTTATTTTTGTAACTGTTTGTATGGTTGTTGTTTCTGCCGCTTCTAGAGATTTTTTTTGCATTATTTTGTAGGTTAAGCATTACTGGGTGTCCATATTCTAGACGAGGCCTACAGATTGACTTAAATATAGTGGATGCTATCCGGAGCAATGGTAGGGGAGTAGAATGCTCTTAGACTAGTGCGCATCCATTTTTTCGGGAACATCATGGGCGCCGCCATTTTTACACCCAAATGTCATTTCCCTTACTGGCGGCATTTTTGTGGATTGTTATGTTTTTCTTTTGTGTTTTGTAATTCTTTAGTTCAGTGTATTTTTTTTAATTCAGAGCGTTCCCACTAAGCAAAAAATCATCCTAATTACGTTACATTTATGTTTTCTTGTTCCTTTGTTACGTTTATCATCTTGAAACAATAACAGCGCCTTGAACCTAATAGTGTCGTTATATTTCCTTCAACTTAACAAAATCGTTGTTTCGTTAAAAATATAACGTTTTTGTTTGAAACTTACACGGCCCCGTTACGTATTTTGCATTGGTTGGGCCTAACCTCAGACGAAAGAAAGAAAAGACTTAACATTTCATTCATAAGTGACATTTTGTTTTGTCCCAGACATTATCAATAAAATCATATAAGTGGAAAAAGGATAGAAGATAAATTAGGACTGATCAAGGCAACATTGTACGGAGCCTTGCAGTTTCGACCAGTGGCGTATGGTTTATGTTAGAAGTTTCGATTAGATATAACTTTATTAAAAATATTAATTTTTAAATCGTTCTAATTATGGTGATCCTTTTAATTTTAGTTTATTAAAAAATATTGATTAACAACATAAATAGTTATAAAATATTTTATTCTAAAAAAACATAAAATATTTTTGGTATATTGGTTATTTAAACAAAATTACTTTTCTCCTATAAATTAAGAATAATATGGGCCACAAATTAATAAAAAAAAGACAAAAACTGGGGATACTTTTTACTATATACGGTACACAAAAAATAACATAAAATATTAGATATAAGGCAAAATAAAAAAACTATCTACTTATTCCTAAGATAATATACAGTGTCCAAAAAGTCCGCATCAAATGGGAAAATTTTTCCCCAATTAATTCGAGTAATTTTTTTGCCGAAAGTTTGGTTTGAAAAATAATGCCAAATAATGTATACAGGGTGCCACAGATTCGAGTGCATGCATGGGGATCTCGGATATCGTAAGAGATATGAAGTCGGTTAAATTATGGCAAAGTTGTGTATTTACGTAACTAACCATATCCACTTTAGAAAGTTGCATAATTCCGAGTACTTTCGGAGATATTCGAAAAAACGAAATTTGCCGATTTCGTTTTATTTTTTCTGACGTTATTTAAAGAGATATGGAAAAACAAAAGATACTTTCTCGTGGTCACTTTTTAAGCTCTACAAAACAGAGTTAAGAGATTTTCCGCACGACGTTTCGTTTTCGTTAAATCATCATCAACTTTATTTTTTTAAATACGGACCTGGTTTTTTATTTCATTTTTTGAACCCCTTATTATTTCAATAACAAAAATGTATAACACTTAATATTTTTTAACAAATATGAAACGCCCCTATAAGAAATGTTGTGCGTTCCTTGTCTAACTCATTGTCTCTTATGAAAAATATGTTTATTTAACAGAAAAATATTAAGTGTTATACATCATTGTAATTGGGATTATAACTGCTTCAAAAAAATGCAATAAACAATTGAGTGCCGTATTTAAAAAAATAAAGTTGATGATGGTTTAACGAAAACGAAACGTAATACCAAAAATCTCTCAACCCTGTTTTGTAGAGTGGCCATAAAAATTGTCTTTTATTTTTCCATATCTCTTTAAATAACGTCAGAAAAAAAATAAAAACGAAATCGGCAAATTTCGGTTTTTTCCGGATATCTCCGGAAGTACTCGGAATTTTACAACTTTCTAAACGGCATGTTGTTAGGCAACTAAATGCGCAACTTTTCAATAATTTAACCGACTTTGTATCTCTTTCGGTTTCCAAGATGCCCAGATATCAAATTTTTCGATAAATCATAAACCCAATTATCCATGGATATGTCTTCATCCCTAAAAGTTAATTAAATTAAAAAAATAAATACGTCAAAACCTTTAGAAAACTTTTGCTGATTTTGTAAGACCATATTAATTACATACCCTTTCACTTTCCTAGGGGGAGTCTCAAGTAAAGTGGAGTCAGAGCTAAAAAAGACAGTTATATTAATTAAGTTAAAAAATGAATAGGTCAAAAAGATGTACTTGTTTTAAACATAAAAGCTCAAACGTTATTAGATAGACCTACACCAAAAAATGATGTGTTTTTTAAATCAAGAACCAAAGTTTACGAAGATTCGTAAATATACAAAACAACGTTAACAATAATTTGAATGTATTAGTCTATAATAATTACCTTCCATCAACAGATTGATTGTCAAATATATGATGTAAAATTTTTGGGATGGTTCCAGGCCTTAAATATTTGCTATTGTTTGCCTTAATCAAAATCTCCTGTGGATCAAAATGGTCTGAGCATAGCACAGGGTGCTTTGGTAAATGTTGTCCCTCTTCAATTCCCACAAGAGAAAACCAAATGTTGCTTGTTATTGGATCTGAGGGAAACCTAAAAATTAGAAGATCCTTTTGTATAATGTATAATTTTTCCCACAATATTATAAACCTACTCACAAACTAATAAATTCGATAATATTCTAATAAAAATAATAAAACAAGTACAATGCATAAATAACCTTTGGTCTAGTTACTTTCCTTCAGGCTATTGTAAATCTACGCCACTGACCTTGGTAAAAACATCGCCTAGCAAACAGAACCTAACTTACCTATGCAGTTCCTTTTTGACCTTCGATCAGTGAAGTGCTCGCGATAAAAAAAACTACATAGTTTTTTCCGAGAAGGCGGCTAAAGGCGCTGTATCACAGCTTTTGCCATCGGGGATCAAGGAGAAACTCAAGCCAAACGATGGAGTCCTTCTTCTGGGGCTAAGCGCTGTGAACGAAGATTCCTATACCTGTTCCTTTCTGAGGGCCCCACGCACGAGGTATTTTCCTAATGGCGGAAGATGGTTGCGTACTCAGCAGGAAGGAGCAGTACTGACAGAAACCGGTTATGCGTGAAACCAGTAGCAGCTTTCTGGTCGGAACAACATTGTTTGTGCCTTTCATGACATTTGACATTGAAAAACTTTTGATTTTATAAAATTTTCGGGAATTTCTGGGGGCTTCGAGCCCGCATCCAATTATTCCACTACAAAGCCCCGGAAAGCAGAGTCTGGAAAGGGGAGACCTGGCGGAACGTATTAAATTACAGGCCAAGGGGGTTGTTTTAACTCCAAACAAGTTAAGAAAGAAAAACTTACCTATGAAAAGACACATCTTCGTGTAAATAGTCCAATTTTTTACACAAAACACATTCACTCACCATTTTAGAGTTTTTAATATAAGTTTGTAAATAGTTTTAACAGATAGTTTTAATAAAAACACCCCAAAACACTTAAAAAAATCCAGGGCAACGTCGCACTACACCTAATCAGGTTCATTCCATTTATCAACGGACCGGTTGTAAAAATTCCTACCCGCGTTAAAGCGGCATTGTCATATTCCGCCTGCGAAATTTCTTTGCGGGCGAAATGTAGCAATGCGAAACGTACTTAACCAAATAAAAATAAATAAAAAATGGTTTATGTAGCAAAATTATCTTTAAATTATTTATTTTTTAAAGCCAAATCTAGTAATCTATTTATTTTTATGCCCATTTTTTATTATAAATATAGAACTTAAAGGCAATTTTATTTAGAAATGTTTAAATTCACTTCAAGCTGGCAACAAATTTTATCGATTATGATTATATAACATTAAAAGATCTTTTGGATCCCTTATCTGTGGTGTATAGTAATAATACAGAATGTTTAATTAATTATGGTCGTAAATCGTATTTTATTAACCATTTAATGTACAGCAACATATGGATGGTACAGCTTTAAAATAAAAATTAGTATAATGAAGATGGATTTAAAAGTCACTAAACGTATCAAGTTGGCGACTTTATCACTAGGAAGCGCAGGATACTAACTATATTTAAAAGGGCAAACGTTTTTGATATTAAAGTAATTGATCACGGATTTGATTAAAATTACTAAACGATTTTTCACGCCTTTCCTCATATACTATTTTCTGTTAATCATCTAGAGTGGGCGAAAATTTACTTATACGCAAAACAGCACTAACAAAGTGAAACATATTTTTTAAAACGTAGGCTGGTCAAGTAAAAAAGATTTGATTAAATATCCTTCATGTTTGAGTTTTCTAAAACTAAAACTGTGAAGTACCGTATCGATTATTAAAACCTCAAAAAATTAATTAATTAACAATATTAAAAAATTGTTTACCCTAAAGTTTTAGCATTTTCGTGTATAAAAGTAAATGTTGCGTCCACTCTGCTATTAAAGATGCCACTGAAAAAATATGGATGTAAAAAAATGTTGTGATAAATGGCCTGTTATTTTTGATAATCATTTTTTCGTCCACCCTGAAATAGTACAATAGTTACTAAGATAAAACCAGTGACAAGTAACTATCCCTAATAAAAAAAACTAATATTTAATTACTAAACATTTAATTACTATTTTATTATGTAATTGTCATGTTGGTTTAAAGTGTGTTATTGTTACTATTATCATTATCTTTGGTATATTATTTCGGGAACACTATGTGTTGTAATAGTATAAATAATATTTACTAATAATTTATAATAATGTTATATATTTAATATTATCAATGACATAGACAACTACTGACAACTACTTTATTATTAACATGTATCTCAAATTACCTAATTCTACCTATCATTATTATACAGGATATACAAATATATATCACATCTTCCCTTTTAACTCTTCTCTCTTTATTTCCCCCTTTAAGTCGGAATTTCTTTCAAAAATCTTCTGTTTCTAGTACAGAACCTTCCACTTGCTAACTTTATGGTATAGTCTCTGTATTTCCCAACTTCAACTATTTGTCCAATTTTGTCCCATAATTTTGTATCAGGGTCTTGAATTCTAACCATCTTTCCAACATCAATTTGGTTCAAATTTTTGGCACTTTTGTTGTAAATATAAATTGTCTTTTGACGATAGTTTTCGTATTTTTTGTCACATTCATCTGCTTTAGCTTGCCATTTTGCAGAAAATAATTTATAATGTGCAGGTACTAGTGATCTAAGTGGTCTTCCATAGAAAATGTGGGCTGGTGAGCGTCCATCTACTCTTGGAGTATTTCGCCATTCTAGTAAACCGGCTCTAAAACGATTTTCGTCCAATTGCCCATTTTCAATACATTTTTTTAGTAATGTTTTCATCGCCTTGACCGCAGCTTCCGCATGACCATTTCCTTGAGGATAGTAAGGAGTAGATGTGGAATGTATTACATTCCATGATTTTAAAAATTGCTTGAATTGATATGATGCAAGCTGGGGTCCATTATCGGATCGTAATCTGAAAGGAATACCTGTGTCCGAAAATATCTTTCTTAGGGAATCGATAATTTTGCTACTATTAGGTGATGCATTTCCATAGTGACAGATAGTAGGCCATCCAGATAAGCGATCAACGTAAACCATATAATTTTTGCCCCCATAGCTGAAAAGATCAACAGAAACGTCATGAAAAGGCCACTTAGGTAATGGTTCTTCTAAGTATGTTTCTCTTTGCAGTGAGGGTCTTCTTTCTTGACATAACTCGCATCTTTCGACAATGTTTTTAATGTCGTTGGACATTGAAGGCCAATACATTATTTGACGTGCACGCCTCTTTGTTCGTTCAATTCCTTGGTGAGAATCATGTAGACGATCCAAAACCATTTTTCTTGAATTTTTAGGAATAACAATTTGACATCCGCGTAATTCGTCACGAACATCCCAGTATGGCTTCAGTTCCTCTTTTAAAAACATTTTTTTGCTTGGAAAACCAAGTGAAATTTGCTGTTTTAATAGTTGATATGTTTCATCCATTTTGGCTGATTCTTTTAAATTCTGAAACATTAGATCTGATAAGTCATTTTCTTCTAATTCATGGTTACTTTGCACCAATAACAGTTGCTTAATTATATGCGTTTCCATGTGTTTTTTAGATTCTTCTCCTATAAGATCGTCTTCTGTAGGTTTGTGAATGGGATGTCTGGATAAAGCATCCGGAATTTCATGCGTTTTTCCATTTTTCCAAATTCCAATAAAATTAAATCTGCCTAATTTTTCTTTTAGTCTTTGTAACCTAGGATTTTCAATATCATCTAAAGTTTTATCATTTAATATGGATAATAGCGGTTTGTGATCTGTTACAATTTGAAATTCATGCAAGCCTAATAAATATATTTTGCATTTTAATACTGCCCACGTAATACCTAACAGTTCTAACTCAACCATAGCATATCTAGACTCAGTTTCGGATAAGAATCTTGAACCACACTGTACTAATTTCCATATTTCGTCATGTTTTTGTAATAGTATGTATCCTAGACCATGTAATCTTGAAGCATCCGTATGGAGAGCAGTAGGTAATGATGGGTCAAAATGTGATAGAATTGGAGGTTGGCTAAGAATGTTTCTCACTTGGTTAAATGATTCATCGTGTGTTTTTGTCCAAATAAATTCATTTTTAACTTTTAACAAATTTCTTAAAGGAGTAGTAGCAGTGCTTATTTCCGCAGAAAATGAACCTAGTTGATTTACAAGACCCATAAATGAACGCAATTCTGTTAGATTTTGAGGTTTAGGAAATTTTTGAATAGCATCTACTTTTCTAGGATCAGCTTTAATTCCATTGTAGTTAATTTGATATCCAACAAAACTGATTTCGGTTTGAGCAAAGACAAATTTTTTTGGATTTAATGTTATACCTGTAGCTCGGCATCTATCTAGTAGCTGTTTAACATGTGAGTAATGTTTTTCTAATGTGGAGTCATACAATAAAATGTCGTCTACTACCTTCTGCATATTTGGAATGTCAGCAAGAGCAGCATCTCCTCTTCGACAGTATTCATCGCCAGAACTTACTAAACCCATTGGTGAGCTTAAAAATTGAAATCGACCCCATGGTGTCAAAAATGTGGTTAATTTTTGGCTTTCTTCATCCAGTTGTAACTGCCAATAACCTGAGGTAGCTTCAAATGTTGAGAAATATTGAGGTTTTCCCGATATATCAGAAACTGCTTCCCAGGGTGCTTTGAATGGATGAATGGGGCGTTTCACATACTGATTTAGCTTTGTGAAATCAACGCATATTCTTATTTTTCCATTTGGCTTTTGGACAACAACCAAAGGACTTACAAAGTCACTGGGTTCATCATCTACTGCTTTTATTATTCCTTTACTGCACATATCATCTAGTTCTTCTTTTACCTGTTCCCTCCAGGCTACTGGTATTTTTCTTGGACATGAAATAGAGTAAGGAATGGTGTGTTCTTTTAGATGAATATGAACTGGATTTCCAACCATAGGACTTAATTTTTCTGACTTATTAAATACGTCACTGTATTCATCCAGTAGTTTTTGTTTTAAATCTTCAATTTCTTTTTTATTGACCTGCATTTTCTCATTTTTTATGTTGGACAGATTTGAAATAATCGGTTTTGGAAAATTACTGTGTATTATTTTCATATCCATCATAGTTTTTCGGCTGATCAAAAATTCTTTTATCTTCTCACAAATATATATTTTTATGGTTGATCTTAAATTTTCATATAAAATTTTACAGTCCATTGTGCCCAATAATTTAAGTGGAGCTCCGTCAGCTAATTTTAGTTTTTCTGATGAGTATTCTAGGTCATATTTTGAAAGTTTTAGTTTATTTAAAAAATCTTCTCCGGCAACACAAACTTCGGCACTGGTATCCGGTGTTGCTTCACAAATAATTGGTTCTTCAAAATTTTGTTCTACGGGACAAATTTTAACTTTAATAGATCTTTTTAGATTCTGCTGCTGTGAGTCGACATGCGAAATTATTACATGATCTATTGTTATTGGTTCACTGCTTTCTATCAACCTTATTTGTTTACTTAGACAGCAATCTGTAAAGTGACCAGATTTTTTACAAACAAAATTTTTTGCTGGACATAAAGCTAGTGATTTATGCCAATTATTTTTACATCTTAAACACTTTTTTGATCCTTGATTTCCTTTTATTTGAATTTTTGATACAGTTGCGTCTTTTATTTTTTTTTCTTCCAGCATTACCATTTCTTCTGATTCACATATCTTTACTATATCTTCTAAAGAACAATTTTCTGGCAATAATTGACATTTTCTGCGAGTCTCTTTGTTATAAATGGATTCAATTATTTGATCACTTAAATTAGTATTATAACAATTTACGCAGGGATCGGTCATTTGAAAAAGTTTGATTTTATCCCCATAAAATGCCATAAAAGGTTCTCCTTCTTCCTGTCTTCTGTTTAAAAACTGAGAACGACGAATCCTCCCATTTTCCTTTTTTTTAAGTATTCTTCTAACTTATCCAATATTTCGCTGGACGAAATCACATTATAATCAATTTTTAAGACAAACTTTAATATATCTAATATTTCTTGACTAAAATATGATATTAATAATGCTGATAATTGACTCGAATGTGATGTCCGAAGTCCTTGAAATAATATATAATTTTCATATTTGTTTCTCCAGTCTCTAAACTGCATATATGTCACCATTTCTGTCAATTTTTCAGGACCCGGTATCGCACTAGAAATATTAAATATTTTATCCACATTACTTTGGTTTATATCCATTACAGAATGATTTTCTACATTTTTTTCTGCCTCTTGACCACTGGTTGGACTATTTTTTGGTATTAATTGTTGCATCATTTCTTGCATTGCCTTAAAATGTTCTCTAAAATTATTTTCAATTCCACCTAAAGACCTTTTTGCCGTTTCTTCCAATATTTTAACCGCTCCTTCAGTTGAAACACCATACTGTTCTTTTGACGGTTCGGTTTTTTCAGCGGATTTCTCTCGATTTTTTCTTGCGCTTCTTCTAGGCATTGTTTTTGTTCTTGGCTTTTTTTTTTACCGACTGCGCCATGTTGTAATAGTATAAATAATATTTACTAATATTTATAATGTTATATATTTAATATTATCAATGACATAGACAACTACTGACAACTACTTTATTATTAACATGTATCTCAAATTACCTAATTCTACTTATCATTATTATACAGGATATACAAATATATATCACACTATGTTTTCTATGTAAATTGTTCTGGTTTATATTATTACTCTGATCTGTTTAATTAAACTTATTTTTATTCAATTGACGTATGTAAAACCTTTGGTTAACACAATAAAGATTTATTCTTCTTATTCTATTCTTCTATAAACTATAGGGAAAAATTTATTCATAAAAATATCTGATGTCTACAACTCTCCTTTCATATTTCCCAAATTTTTGTACAGACTATTTAATATGGAAAGCTTATTTTCTAAATCCATACAAAGTGTAACAGTTGATATATAAAAATGTTCATGTGATAATGTTTATCTTTCTTAATTTACTTTATAAAAAGTCTTACACATTTCGTGATGTGTAAATATGAGTAATATTAAAAAAAAGTAAAAAGGTCTTAAGTTAGGTATAAAAATTGCCTACATAATTTAAAAAATGCTTATTAAAAAACAAATGTATGTACTAATATCCATGTTCTGTTCTATTTTTTCCTCCTAGTTGCACCTGGAAAAAAAAACTTTGTAAAATATTTGCCCCAAAACTTTTGGTTACTGACATAATTGCTTCATTAATTAAAAAGATAATTTTATATCACAAGTTTAGCAAAAAAAAATGTATTTGCAGATAGTATCATAGATACTTTATTTCACTATTATAAAGGATAAAAACCTTGTGTTGGCTTTAAAGACTGCAATTTTTTTAAATATATAGCCAAAATTTCTCTTATATAAGCTAATCGATTAGCCATTACTAAATGGTAAATACTGATAAACCATCCAATTTAAAAAAAGAAACATTTAGATATTTTGTACTATATAATTATTTTGCTTCTATTTGATAAACAATCCAATTAAAAATTCAATTTATCCCGTAAAAAAACTTTTACTTACAGTTATACTAGTTACGTTACTTGCTTCTTCTTCTTCCCTGGGAGCCGTCTTGATTAACTTGAGCATGTTAAACCTATGCCTCTCTTTTTATCTGCCAATCCACTTTTTGAATAGTTGTCATATAAAAACATAATGTGCAGCATATACAGTTTATTTATAATATAATTATAATAATTTTATTATTATTATTATTACTATTATTTATGTGTCAAATGTCTAATATCAGGGGCTCTAAAAAGTACAAAATAAAATACTTCACAGTGAATCCTTTAAGTTACAACTTTGATCAAATTTATTTAACCGAAGTATTTCATTTATTTAAAATACTCAATTTTTGCTATATAAGTCCCCTAAAAAGCTTTTTTTGACCGATCGGAAAATACCCATTTTCTGGAAAACATTCTGGCCAGAAAGTAACTTTTTTTCGGGCTACTTTGCAGATCCATAAAATGAAAAATAAGCTGCTATTTGGAGCATAGCCGTTTTTATGCATGGTTGTTACTGAAACGAACTTCAGCAGTTTTTTTTATCTTTGGACAGTCTACGAAGACTTAGCCTAACTACTACCGTACTGTGGGTGTCTTAAATTATTCTTATTGTTATAATAAGTATCAAATCCATGTCAAGCGGATAAATAGACCTGTTGTCGATCATTAAAATATTATTATTGTTTTTTTTAATAGCTTCGGTTGAAAAAAAACATTGTACATTACATGATCAAAAAAAAGTGTTTTGCAGGTCTGGCCAAGCTTCAAGAAGTCGCCCACGGTCAATTACGGCTCGCCCTACAAACCGCTTGACTCGACTTGCAAAAACACTACTTTCCAGTCTTATAAATGACTAATATGTAAGGTATAAAGCAACCAAATTTTAATCTACAGGTACTTTCTTTAATTTATATGTATCTAGGGAATGGGAGGTACCTCACCAAACTAAATCCGGACTTATTACCCCAATATTTATCTTAAGGAAAAGGCAAACGCTGGATTTTCTAGACTTATGGCTTAAAAACCTTAACTTCAAAATCTGGATTTTTGGTCAGTTTATCTATATACCTACATACATACATAAAAACTGAAATGTAATAGAAAATACTGTAATATACTTACTTTCCGATCAATATTTCCCTTTAATATCACGAGAAAAACCTTTATTTACAACACAAAACCCAATTGTTCTTAAAATAAAGTAAGGTTAAGTACTAAAGCGAAGCTTCTTTCTCTAAACCTGGCGTCGTCAAAAAATGTAACAATCTCTGTGCGGGGTACATTTAAGCAAACGAGGTCGATATGTTAACTGTGTTTACATTTCCACGACAAATGTAGTCGACGCAGTAAACGTAACGATTCTGCATTAAATAATATCATTATTATAACGTTACACCAATAACATTTTATGCTTTAACAAATTATAATCGTATCTGATACGTATATTAACAGATGTATCGAACTTGTATTTAAAAGACCATTCTATACATGGCAACATTTTAACGTTAACATAAGTGTACATAAAAATTACGTCACTAAGATGTTTGTTCTATACCGTATTAAAAATATTTACAAGGGTATGTTACAGAAACGAAAATTATCAGTAACAATTCAAGAAAACGAAACAGACATGATAAAATAACGTTTAAAATTAAACGTTGTCACAGTTACTTTTAAATAACGTTACAAAACGTGCTCAAGATGTTCTTTGCTTAGTGGGTTTTTTATATTTAATAATTTATTTTATTTTGGACTAAAGTTTTTATTTTTATTGGTTTAAGAAAAAACCACTAGAATAGATATTTTTTAGTGTATAAATCACAATGATTACTGTATTTCCAGTTTGGAAAAGCTTCGAAACCCACTTCAGAGCTGTGATGAGTCGGAGGTAAGAAAATATAACCTAATAAATATTTTTTGAAAAATGATGCAATCAGAATAGTGATCTTGCAAAAGGTAAAATAACTCGTTTTAAGAGTATCATAATTTAAAAATACATCCTCAGATGTGCCAAATATTTTAAGATTTAAATATATTTATGAATGTATTTTTTAGGATCGCATAGTGGCAGTTGCATGCTGACAATATAAGAAGCAAAATATGAAATTTATAAGTAACTTAGGCTTAATGGAAAAACCACAAGGAAAAACCAAATGTGCAACGCATGAGAAGGAAATTTTCAAAAGGTTTCATGGAAAATGAAGATTTAGGAAAAAATAAAAATCTTTGGGTGTTTCTCGATGAAACCTGGATCTTC
>JAHBCN010018882.1:0-16544 GCA_019359885.1 Listronotus oregonensis
GTTTCTTGATAGATCAATATTAAAATCACTACTTTGGTGAAAAAAAAAAGAGAATGTAATGAAAGGAGGTTAATTTAGTTCAACTCGGGATAATAAATAATTCGAAAATAAAACATTTCTGAAAAAAAAATGTGTAGAGTCCTAAGCGCCTTTAAAAAACCTGAATACCAAAAATCGTCAAGACGTCGCGGCCACTTTGTAAAAATTTATCATTAAAGTAGCGTTTGTTAAAAAAAAAATAAGACCATAAAGTTTTTAAAGGAAAGTAGATGGGCCCAATTTCTTTGTTACTGGAATTAACTCGGTAACTGCTTTCTTTAGAAAAATAAAACACTGTATTTTGGCTTTATCTTATTATTTTATACATTTTTTAAGTCCAAGTCCAAATGTGGTCTTTGGAGAGTTAAAAATAATTTGAAAAGACAAAATAAAAACCAAACTTACCATTCAATAGGATATTAGCTGTTTTCAAGTCAACGGTAACGAGTAAATCTGATCCTTTATGATTTAAGTATAATTGCACTAATTCATCCATTTCGTAATTAACTGATTAAAATAACAAAAAGGCAATCTAAATAGTCGTTAAACTAAAGCAAAAAAAAACACCCGGACCCAAAACAATAATAAAGCCGCAAATCCTCCATTAATTTAATTTCTTCTTCTTCTCTTCTTATGGCGTTGGCTGCCACTTTTTTACTTTCAGCGCCATTCGCCAGCACATTAGGGATGACCTAAAGGATAAACGGGGCTCGAGACTCCCTGTAGGTAAAAGTGATCAGAAAAGTATGGTGATAAATAGAATTTTTTGTATGTTTTTGTTTTATTTTTTTTTTTTTAAATAAATTTGGGTTTAGGAAATGTTAGTTAACAGATAGCACAACAAAGGACAAAATTTCTTCTCGCCCCGGGCAACGGAGGGCATTACCCCGAAAGTTGCCTCGGAATATAGCACCCAGGTAATAAAAGCAATAAGGAAGGATATGTTATAATTTAATTTTATTGTGATTTAGAAACTTCAGTATAATTTTGATAAATTTAAGATTAATATTTGAAAGAATATTTGAATGCTAAACGGAGTTACTAAACCATTTTTAATGAACTCATGATAAAGATTAACACCAGGAATTGAGTTGATGGGGCATTAAAAAAAAATATGGTCGAGATCCTCAATTTGGCCACATTCACAGTGAGGATTATCACTAATACCTAATTTATACAAATGATTTTGGTTAGGCGGTGACCAGTTCTCATTCTAATTATGGTAGTTAGATGTCTTCTTCTACATTTTGTCATATTATGATACCAAGTTTTAGTAGGAAATTTACTTTGAATATTTTTATACCATTTCCCTTATTTACAAAATCTTTTGCCAGGTTTTTCTTTAAATTTATCTTGAATTTTTTTTAATTAAAACTGGATAATTTCTTTTTATCAATTTTAGTTGCATAGGAAAAAGTTAGATTTCTCCCTATATTGGCTAGTTTGTCTGCCTCCTCTTTTTCCTGTGATTTTTGAATGACCCGGTATCCATGATAAGATTAGATTAAACCGTTATTGAGACAATCCACTATACATCTTCTGGTAAGTAAACAGATATAGTCACTCTTTACTGATTTTGATTTTTTTTAATTTTATTAATGGCCTTTTGAATCACTAAAAATTATAGCAGAAGTTATGTTTTTTTCTAAGCAAACTGTCAGCCTTATTTATTGCTCTATTTCAGCAGTGCAAATGTTCATATCATTGGGAAGTTTGTTAGAGAAGTTATATTGAATTTTGGGAACGTGGACCCCAAATCCAGTTTTATTTAAATTTAGATGCATCAGTATAAATAAAATAAATTGATCTTTAGTTTATTATTTCTGCTAAAAATTTTTTATTGTTATCTAAAAGATTTTTATTAAGGGTTTAATGACAAAATTTTAATTTCCTGAAGATTTATGTAATCTAGTTCAAAGCGGGTAGAGATTTATTTATATGTATAATATTCTGATAGGGGCGAATAAGTTTTAATGCCGTATTAACAATGGAGAACTCTTGTTTCTCCAATAGTTGGAAATATTTGTGTATGTATTTAATGTTTCTAAAATTTTGAGAAATTTGGGTGGTTTTTAAAATTAAATTTTTCAATAGAAATTTGGTAGCAATGAGTAATCTTCTGTGATCTAAGTTTATTTCTGCAGTTTCAGCGGTAAAGCATTAATGGGGTAGCTTCATGCATCCTGTTATTAATCTGAGACCTTGATGGAAAATTCATTAAGTTTATTTAGATTTTTTTTTGCTCTGGGTATAATAAAATATAGAGCCCTGATCTAGATGTGATTTGACCAATCCATTGAAGGCTATGTGAAGGGGTTGGGATCGGCGCCCCCCAAACTGTGCTAAAAGACTTTATGATGTTAATCATTTTCTAGCTTTATTAATTATGAATTCTATGTGTTTATCCCATTTTAAGGGGCTGATTAAAAATGGTACCAAGATATTTAATGTTATTTTTTATGGAATTACAGAGTTATCTATTATAATGCTAGGAAGAATTTTGTACGGGACCTTTGGAAAAGTAAATAGCTTCACATTTGTTTTTTAAAAAGATAAAGTTGGGTTGATTAACCAAGTATTAATTTTGCCAAGGCAAATTTATTTTATTATTTTTCTATTATATCTTTACCTTTTGTACATTTGAATAAGATCATCCGCATAGCTTAGTAAAGTGACTCCTTTAAGATTTACTTTGAATAGCGAGATTACCATAATGTTAAAAAAGTAAAAGGACTTAGCGGGGACCCTTGAGGAGTCCTGTGTTAGTATATTTTGGTCCTATGATATTTCCAGTGTTGTCTTTAATGAATATTTTCGATTCGATATTTAAAATTTTAGGTAATATTTGCTAATGAAATTGGAATATTATATTTGATTAGGTATTCATAAAGTTGATATATATTAACTGTGTCATAGGCATTTTTAAGTCAAGTAGGACAGCAATTGTTTGAGTTTTGACTGAATTTTGTTGAATTATGATGTTATAAATGCTATATTATTGTTGATGCCCATACCCTTTCTATATCCTGTTTGATTATAAGTAAATAGGTTTTTATTTTCGACTATCCATTTTTTTCTGTTTTTAATTAGAGATTCAAGGGTTTTACCTACACATTTAACCCATTCTATGCAAAATTTTCCCGGGGTATTAGGATTTTTTTGATCTTTTAAGATAAAATTTTAAGGTTTTCCATGAACTTGGAATTACGTTGCCTGATAAACACTCGTTATAAATATTTAATAAATTTATTAGTAATTTGTTTGTAAGATTGGATAAAATAGCATGGATATATCATCAAGGCCTGTAGCAGTGGACTTTTTTTTTTCTAGGCAAATTTTTAGTTCCCTAAATTAAATGGATTTATTTCTTCCTCTGATTGAAGAAGAGAGAATTCTGGTAGAATGTTACATGGGGTGAGATTACTAAGAATAATTTCAGGAGTTTCGGGATTTTTGAATTGGATTTTTTTGTTATTAATATTAACTGAAAATTTTCTGAATTTCTCCATACATGTGATATATTGGAGTCCCTATTGAGATTTGATGCAAAATCTATGAACTTGTTCTTTTTTTTTCTTAAAAAATCTTTTGGTTTTCGCTTTATATGTTTTGTTTTTTAAAAGTTTTTCAAATTAAATTTGTTAAATGTCGCTAATGCAAAAGGTTCTTTCAACAGATGATGAGAGCATTCCTTGACCCCAAATGGTTTTTGGTTTTTATTTTTGAGGTTATGATGTTTAATTGGAATGGATTCCTAGCCCATTATTTATAAATTATAAAATTCTTGATAATTTAGGTTGCTATTTGAATCTAGTGAGAATATTAAAGTTTATCATGATAGGAATCCCAATCTTTTTTAAAATTTTCTTATTTTCTGAATAAATGAAAATATTTTATCTTTATAATAATATTTATAGTGCACATGGTAGGATAGTGGTCGCTGTTTCCACAGTCTCCTAGGATGCTCCATTGTGCGTATATGGCTAGTTCGCTTTTATTAATGTTAGGTCTACGGACTAGGATTATTATTTGGATTTTTAATTTGTGGATCTGCCATCATTAAGTAAAACAAGATTATTTTTATCAATATGTCAACTATTGCTTTGCCACTACGATTAACCTGATGCTGCCCCATAGATTATGATGTGCATTGAAATCTCCCATTATAATGCTTTTTCCAACCAATGAATCTATTATATTTTGTAAGAGTTGTGTAGTAACTTGATATTGAGGGGTTGAGTAAATGTTCAGAATATTTATATTTCCTATTTTAGTTATTATGAGTTGAAAATTTTTATCTGATAGATTAATATTATTGATAATGATTTCTTTATAAATTAAATGTTTTTTAATTAAGGTAGCTATGCCACCATATCCATCTTCTTTTGTCTTTTCTTATAATGTTATAATATTGGAGAGGAAAGTTTTCCTCCCTAACCAGGTTTCATTGAGAAGTATTAAATCAGGGTTATGTTTATAACATAAATTTATAAGGTTGCCCCTATTTTTAAAACTTCTTATATTCCATTGAATTATTTTTAATGGGTTTAAATTAAAATGTAATAGTGAATATCTTTAATTTTTTATTGATTAGATGTTAACAGGGAATAGAATTTGGGGTAATTTATCTTTTTGATCCCTGCTAGTAGAGGGTTTATCATAATTTTTTTATTTATTTTATTAAGTGTATTTATGGAGTTGAGAATGTTAATGCATTTTTTTTTTTATCGTTGTTGTCAAGTTCATTGTAATATTTGGTTATAAGATCAAGAAAATCTGATGAAGAAATTTTGTGTGGCACTTTCAGGCTGAGATGTTGAAATATTAGTATTGGGGATACTGATCGGACGAGAATTGGGAAAGAATAATTGACTATCATGTTGTTCTTTTTTCAAGCCTTGTGAGTTTCTGAGGATTTGTCTTTTTTTTTGGGGATTCAATTAGTGTTTTGTGTAACTGGTTTTTTGTTTTGATATTATTGATGTTATAGTGTTACGTTGGTTTACTGAGATTTATTGTTATCTTGGAAATTACATTTCTTTTTTGAAGTTAGGAAAGTCAAAATTGTGTGAAAGGAAAAATGATTATTGCTATTGTTTTGTTGATTACTACGGTTTTTATCACGAGAGGTGGAATAATTTTTTGGGCACATTTTGTTGCGTCAAAATATGTTAAATTTTCTGTCGCCATTAGATATTTTATTGACTGTTGCCGTGTATATTCTGGGCACCTTTTATGGAGGATTTATGCAGCATGCTTTCACAATGCCAGCATTGGTTTTACAGTTTTATCAGAATCTATAAGATCAGTGTGATCACCGCCACAATTAAAGCATTTTTTTTTCTTTTATTGTAATTTAGTAGACCATATAAGAGACATGAAAAGCATTGTGTGACTGGAGGAATATAAATTGAGACTGGCGAGGAGAGGCCATAAATATTTACGTATCTAGGAAGGAGGGTTCCTTCGAATGTGAATAAAACTGTGCCTGTTGGTTCATATCTATAAGTTTTATCTGGATTAATTACTCTACGATTTAAACGTTTGACATCTATTATTGTGCATGGAGAATAAGATGAGTTTATTAATTCTTGTTCGGTAATAGAGGTATCTATATATCTAACTATTCCTTTACATTGTGCAAAGTTGTATGGTATAAAAATATTATAGCCTTTGTTTTTCATAACTTCATTATTTTTAAAATTTTGTAGACTCATAATTGGAAATTCAATCCCTAGCCTATTTTTCCCTTTAACTGTAATTTTTTTAACATCACGTAAATTTAAGTTGTGTATTTCACGCGCTATTTTAAAGTAATTATATCTATTTGATTGATTATTATGAGAGTATTCTTTTTCTACAAAAAGCATAAAAGGACCCGAGTCCGTTTTTTATGTAAAACTTTTTTTGGTTTCTGATTCTATTTTTATCCTTATCAGTGTCTAAACGTATATTATCATTGTATTGAGAGTTGGTTAAAGCGAAAGATCATCTGTTGAAAGAATGTCCAAAGGTGTAAGGGGGAGGGTCTCCCCCCGAGGTAACATCCATTTTTTAAGTAAAAATAATAACCTGCTGAATAGTTCGATTAAATTAAAAGGAACTTACCAGGACTTATGTGGGATAGGTATAAACACAAAGGGTTAGTAGACACCACAATTATTTTTTTTTTGTTTGATTGACAATATTTCACCCGGATCACAAGCTAGATGCTCAAAAAATGCAACAATAAACTCGAATCTTAATTTAATTTGACAATTTTCCATAGCAATTGACATAACCCGACATAACCGTTATGAACACTCCTCCCGACCAGTGGCGATAGCGGTAGATCCTGGGTAAAAAGTAATGACGTAGTATAGACGTCATAACACCTTCCCCTACATTACCGCTCCTCGCCAAAATGAACCGGTATGTTAACCGTCCTAACAATGTTCAACGCGGTATGTCGCGAAAATTTGATGAATGTAGATTTGACATCTAGCGAATTTTTACTTCAACTCAGTTTTAACGTAAATTCTTTACGGGAGCTCACCTGCTAACGCACGTAATTTGTATTTACGGATTGCATCAACTTCAAGTCTCTACTAACTGCTTGACTGCCACCTAAAACCTTTGAGCATATACCTTCTAGAGGCAACCTTGCCGCTTGGCTCTGCGAAGAAGCGTAAACAGAGAGAAAAAGAATAAGTTCATTACTTTTTTCTCTCATTTCACGTGCTGATTGGTCAGTGTGGAAGAGTATATAACTCGCTCCGCGCTAGGGCCTATAGCCCGCCCGCCGACCAATCGGCACACCAAGCGATAGAGAAAGGTTGTATACTTATTTCCCCCTCCCTCTCTCTCTCTTTCTGCTCAAAAAATAAAACAGTAATGACAGAAACCAAAGAGACTGAACCTAGGGCAAGTTTTTAATTGCATCGATGGATCCAGCGCATTAAGCGCTAATTCATCAAACCGTTTTTAAACTATCATTGGAGAGTCCGAGGGATTCCATTAAAGCGTTTTTATAAAATACTTGAGCAAAAAAATATAAATAAATACGGAAGATAAACACAACAATCAGCTAAGCATTGACAGTTTCAGAACAAACAGCGACCTTTTTTAAAAATTTCGTTTTAATTTGTTCCATCAGAACATCTCATGACGTCATTTGACGTTCAGCGCATAAATTTAGCCTACCTTTTATCGATGGAATCAGAGTCTACTGGATGGACTAAAGAATTTGCCCTTTGATTGGTCAGAGCATTTTGGCGCCATTTTTCATCCGAATATTCATCCGACGTCGGATGGAGTTAAATTAATTTTAACTTTGTACGATGTCGGACTTGCTGCTTTTCTAACTTTAACTTATATACTTTGTTGGGATAATTTCATAAAATGAACAATTGTAATTTAAAAACTTTTAACCTTAACTTAAATTTATCTTATAACAACCACTTTCTCTTCTCCCATTAAATAATCTTTCACTTCGCTAAGAATTACCAAAGATATCTGTTTTTATAACATTAATCGCAAATCGCAAAATTAAAATTATTTAAAAAGTTGTAGTTTGGTTATTATTTCCGTTTCTTTTAGTTGCAATTTTACAGGTTAACCTTCAGAATGCTCTTTTTTTTCTTTTGACTGGATATCGGATCCGAAATTCGGATCAATGAGACATGCAAGTTTTCCGAAACAAAATTTAAAAAAGTTTCGTACATCGGATCGTCGGAAATCGGACGCATGGGAGTCCGGCTTTATACGTAACGTTACGTACATCAAATTTTGACGACATACCGCGTTGGACATTGTTAGGACAGTTAACATACCGGTTTATTTTCGCGAGAAGCGGTAACGTAGGGAAAGGTGTTCTGACATCAGTATCTACGTCATTACTTTGTACCCAGTATTTACCGCTATCGCCACAATGGTTATGTCAAATTTAAATTTAAAATAATGGAGGATTGGCGGCTTTTCTATTGTTTTGGTTCTTGTGATGTTTTTTTGATATGGTTTAACAACTATTTGGATTCCAGATTTTTTTGGTTTATTAGTTAATTCCCAAATGGATCAATTAATGCAATTATATTTAAATCATAAAGGAAAAATGTACTTGTTATAGTTGACTTGGAAACAGCTAATATCTTATTAAATGAAAAATGTGGTTTATATATTATCTTTTCGACTTATTTCTTAACTCTCCAAAGACCTTTTATTTAAATTTAAACTTAAAAGTGTATTAAACGATTAGTATGTAAGTTGACATACGTAAACAGTTTCGTTTTTGCGAGGATAGGCGGGTTAAACACGGTTAGAATGGTGGGGGAAAGAACTGCTATCAACAAGTAGTTAAGAACGGTAAGTCGCGAAAATATCCTTGTAGTGTATATAGTTTAATGATCTAAAGGCAGCCTTGCCGCCAAAGCTTGCCGCTCAGCCGTGCGAACTCCGTAAGTGCTCGACGTATCTGATTGGTCAGCAGCAGTCCCACTAAGCAAAGAACATCTTGAGCACGTTTTGTAACGTTATTTAATAGTAACTGTGATAACGTTCAATTTTAAACGTTATTTTATCATGTCTGTTTCGTTTTCTTGAATTGTTACTGATAATTTTCGTTTCTGTAACATACCCTTGTAAATATTTTTAATACGGTATAGAACAAACATCTTAGTGACGTAATTTTTATGTACACTAATGTTAACGTTAAAATGTTGCCATGTATAGAATGGTGTTTTAAGTACAAGTTCGATACATCTGTTAATATACGTATCAGATACGATTATAATTTGTTAAAACATAAAATGTTATTGGTGTAACGTTATAATAATGATATTATTTAATGCAGAATCGTTACGTTTACTGCGTCTACTACATTTCCTCGTGGAAATGTAAACACAGTTAACATATCGACCTCGTTTGCTTAAATGTACCCCGCACAGAGATTGTTACATTTTTTGACAACGACGCCAGGTTTAGAGAAAGAAGCTTTGCTTTAGTACTTAACAGGGGGGTGTCACTAAAATAGCAAAATTGTCCACAGACAACCATTTGGCAACAGAAGATCTCGGGTGGGCGGGAAAATTAAATCATGAAATTTTATATTTTAAAATTAAAATGTAAATGTCCTTTTCTAAGATTAGTTTTTTTTTAATATATTTATGTAGGTCCATAACAGTATATATTTTCAGGTTTTGTGTATACAAACAACCATTATTTCTTATTTTCTAAAAGTAAATAATAATTCCGGCCATTGCGTATGCGCACTAGTATTATTTCATTATCTGTCGTTTAGACATGCTTGCCGATTAAAACGTGATTTAAACCAGAAATTTTCATATATTTTGTCTAAATTTAAGTAAGTATTATAATATATAATTAGATCTAAAGATCTAAACACTTTTAGACGATAAAATTAATAAATGTTGATGGATAAACTTTTTCTAACCACACTTAATTTTCAGGACAGAAAATTCCAGGAAAACATCCATCTGTTGTAGCAGGTTTGTTTTAAAATGCGTAAATCATTATTTTTTTACCTTTATCTACAAAAAAAAAGGCTTTATCTTTTTTGTATTTGCTATCAATATGGTAAGTTTTTAATCATGCTCAGACAAATTTTTGAGATACTCCGCAGACTGCATGTTTTTCTGTTTGCAAATTATAATATAATATGGTTTGAAAAGTGCTTAGGAATTGTTTAACAGTTAGTGGTGGTGAAATATTAGTAGATAGCTTTAAAAGAGTATTAAGCATGTCTTAAGGTCATTTTAACTTCTTATTGCCTTGAGTGTTTATAATAATTAAAAAAAACCCTTTTGTTTGTTTTTCTTTTCATGATTTAAGTAGGTGAGGTGGGATTAATTATGTAATTTTTAATGGAAACCCTTTATCTGACTGCAAAAATTACAATCCTCTTTACTCTTCAAGATTATTTTAACAATGAGTTTTTTGCAAATTATTCAAACTATATTGAGGCGGGAGGCGGCACCTATCAAAGCTTATATTGGTAAAATCATATTGAAGAGTGAAGAGAACCTTGGATTTTGTAGTTCAACACAGGGTGTTTCAGAAATTTGTTGTTTTTTTATAGGAAACTTTAATACCTTACAGTGTGACTGTCATGCGGTACCTATACGGGGTGCATAATATATAATTCAGATAAGGAAATATACTTTTTTGCAATCAGGGGTTATTTATTTTTAAAATATTTAATCAGTAATAATTTTATAATTATAATGCAGTATTTTCTGATATAAAAATTTTTTCTACCTATTACCATATAAATGTCAAAAGACTCAAAAGAGTCAGATATTGTCATATTATGGGTCTTGTCTGGTTACGGCTTGTTTGATTTTTCAGTATTTTTGGAATTGTAATAAAATGTGTTCGTAACTATTTATTTTAGGTAAAAAATGTTTATTATTTCTATTTATTTACAATTCATTTCACCTACATTAGATCATGAGTAGTTAAAATTTTGAGAAAATTATATTTTTTTATTTTTCAGTTATCCTCTGGTAAAATCATTAATGACAATGTATCAAATACTAACATTGCATTTTGTTTATTTTGCAGGTGAAGGAGTAGCTAACATCTTGGATATTTTAAATTATGGTAACTTTTTTTTCATTATAGGGTACATCGAGTTTGGTAAGTTATTAAGGTGGTCGAGCTGGTGTAGTTGCAGTGTACCAGCCTCTCACCGTGGAGACCCGGGTTTCAAATTCCACATTATCCATTGGACTTTTTCATAGCTCGTCACCTCACAAATGGCAATGGCAAACCACTGTGTAGTATTTCTGCCTAGTAAAGCCTCTCACATGTACTTGGGAAGGCACGTAAGCCAGTGGTACCCATATCTGTGTAAAAGCAGTTGGTACGCAACACAAAACTGTTTACGAACAACCACTTTTCTTACCTAAGTTAAAGTTAGTTTCTGACCTGAGCTAAGTTGTTTGATCGAACACGCACGACTCCCCAAAACGATAAAAAATGTCAAATTTTGCTCAACTTAGGTTAGCCAAGATATCTCAGACAGAAATCCGGGTACCTTGGCAGGGGCAAGGGGAGGTCAGATTCTTACTTAGCTGTGACAAATCGCGGCCAACTAAGTTAGTTTCCCTCAACTTAGGTCAGAATTTGTGCTGTTCGTAAGCAGCTACAGATATGTGCGAGAGGGCGCTTACACTCTAAATAGAGTATGGCACAGCAAAAGGAAGAAGTTATTAAGTAAGTAATATAAGGTACATTAATAATTTTTTTTTAAGATTTCTTATGAATAATAGGTAGTGAATCTACGCATCTTGACTGGAGATAACTTCTTTGAAAATATATAAGTAATGTTGTTAATTAGAGATTGTATATAATTAAAAATTGTTATTTTAGAGTGTAGAATCTTATGTATTATTTATTTTTTTGTATATTGTATTTAAAAAAAAATGTAGTAAAAATAAAACTTTTGCTTAAGATTTTTTGGGTTTAAATAAAAAATAGGTGCTTTTATTCACTAAAAAACCTAATTGTACATTTTCTAATATCTATTTTATTTGCAGGTAATCTGAAATTCCTAAAATCTAACTGAATCTTTTCTTTAGAAAACAAACACTAATAACCTATTTTCACCTGTACTAAAAACAACATATTTTTTCTTTTATAACATTATTAAATAAAAATTAAGAATCTTTTTCTGCCGGCACTTCAGATTACTTATTTAATAAAATAATATTAGAAAATGTAAAATAAAATGGCAAATTCTAAAAATAAATAAAAGGCAGCCATAATGAATCACAAAACCTGTCGATAAAATAGGATGCGATTATCGGCCCACCCGAGATCTTACGTTGCCATATTTCCAAAACTGTTGCGAACGAGATACACGAACTTGACATTTCTCTTATTCCTTTTGTATTTTGTGGTACTTAACCTTACTTTATTTTAAAAACAATTGTGTTTTGTGTAAGTAGCAAATTTAAAGGTTTTTCTAGTGATATTAAAGGGAAATATTGATCGGAAAGTAAGTATTTTACAGTATTTTCTATTACACTTCAGTTTTTATGTATGTATGTAGGTATATAGATAAACTGACCAAAAATCCAGATTTTGAAGTTAAGGTTTTTAAGCCATAAGTCTAGAAAATCCAGCGTTAGCCGTTTCCTTAAGATAAATATTGGGGTAATAAGTCCGGATTTAGTTTGGTGAGGTACCTCCCATTCCCTAGATACATATAAATTAAAGAAAGTACCTATAGATTAAAATTTGGTTGCTTTATACCTTACATATTAGTCATTTATAAGACTGGAGAGTAGTGTTTTGCAAGTCGAGTCAAGCGGTTTGTAGGGCGAGCCGTAATTGACCGTAGGCGACTCCTTGAAGCTTGGCCAGACCTGCAAAACACTTGTTTTTCAATCATAATGTACAATGTTTTTTTCAACCGAAGCTATTAAAAAAACAATAATAATATTTTAATGATCGACAACAGGTCTATTTATCCGCTTGACATGGATTTGATACTTATTATAACAATAAGAATAATTTAAGACACCCACAGTACGGTAGTAGTTAGGCTAAGCCTTCGTAGACTGTCCAAAGATAAAAAAACCACTGAAGTTCTTTTCAGTAACAACCATGCATAAAAATGGCTATGCTCCAAATAGCAGCTTATTTTTCATTTCATGGATCTGCAAAGTAGCCCGAAAAAAAGTTACTTTCTGGCCAGAATGTTTTCCAGAAAATGGGTATTTTCCGATCGGTCAAAAAAAAAACTTTTTAGGGGACTTATATAGCAAAAATTGAGTATTTTAAATAAATGATAAATTTAATCAAAGTTGTAACTTAAAGGATTTACTGTGAAGTATTTTATTTTGTACTTTTAAGAGCCCCTGATAGTAGACATTTGACATATAAATTATAGTAATAATAATAATAATAATAAAATTATTAGAAAATTAATTTTTAAATAAATTGTAGATGCAGCACATTATGTTTTTAAATGACAACTATTCAAAAAGTGGATTGGCAGTTAAAAAGAGAGGCATAGGTTTAGCATGCTCAAGTTAATCAAGACGGCTCCCAGGGAAGAAGAAGCAAGTAACGTAACTAGTATAACTGTAAGTAAAGTTTTTTTGAGGGATAAATTGAATTTTTAATTGGATTGTTTATCAAATAGAAGCAAAATAATTATATAGTACAAAGTGTCTAAATGTTTTTTTTTAATTAGGTGGTTTATCAGTATTTACCATTTAGTAATGGCTAATCGAGTAGCTAATATAAGAGAAAATTTGACTATATATTTAAAAAAATTGTAGGCTTTAAAGCCAACACAAGGTTTTTATCCTTTATAATAGTGAAATAAAGTATCTATGATACTATCTGCAAGTACAGTTTTTTTTTGCCAAACTTGTGATATAAAATTATCTTTTTAATTAATGAAGCAATTATGTCAGTAACCAAAAGTTTTGGGGCAAATATTTTACAAAGTTTTTCCAGGTGCAACTAGGAGGAAAAAATAAAACAGAACATGGATATTAGTACATACAGTTGTTTTTTAATAAGCATTTTTTAAATTATGTAGGCAATTTTTATACCTAACTTAAGACTTTTTTACTTTTTTTTAAATATTACTCATATTTACACATCACGAAATGTGTAAGACTTTTTATAAAGTAAATTAAAAAAGATAAACATTATCACATGAACATTTTTATATATCAACTGTTACACTTTGTGTGGATTTAGAAAATAAGCTTTCCATATTAAATAATCTGTACAAAAATTTGGGAAATATGAAAGGAGAGTTGTAGACATCAGATATTTTTATGAATAAATTTGTACCTATAGTTTATATTAGTTTTTTTTTATTAGGGATAGTTACTTGACACTGGTTTTATCTTGGAAACTATTGTACTATTTCAGGGTGGACAAAAAAATAATTATCAAAAATAACAGGTGATTTATCACAACCTTTTTTTTACATCCATATTTTTTCAGTGGCATCTTTAATAGCAGAGTGGACGCAACATTTACTTTTATACACGAAAATGCTAAAACTTTAGGGTAAACAATTTTTTAATATTGTTAATTAATTAATTTTTTGAGGTTTTAATAATCTATAGGGTACTTCACAGTTTGAGTTTTAGAAATCTCAAACATGAAGTATATTTAATCAAATCTTTTTTACTTGACCAGTCTACGTTTTAAAAAATATGTTTCACTTTGTTAGTTCTTTTTTGCGTATAAGTAAATTTTCGCCCACTCTAGATGATTAACAGAAAATAGTATATGAGGAAAGGCTTGAAAAATCGTTTAGCAATTTTAATCAAATCCGTGATCAATTACTTTAATATCAAAAAAGTTTGCCCTTTTTAATATAATTAGTATCCTGCGCCTCCTAGTGATAAAGTCGCCAACTTGATACGTTTAGTGACTTTCAAAGCCATCTTCATATACTAATTTTTATTTTAAAGCTGTACCATGCATATGTTGCTATACATTAAATGGTCAACAAAATACGATTTACGACCATAATTAATTAAACAATCTGTATTATTACTATACACCACACATAAGGGATCCAAAAGATATTTTAATGTTATATGGTCAACATAACAGAACCACCTATTTAAATCCTTAGAAAAACCTTTTTACAACGTAAGTTATATAACGTGGATGTTTCAGAATATGTGTTAGGCCCAACCAATGCAAAATACGTAACGGGGCCGTGTAAGTTTCAAACAAAAACGTTGTATTTTTAACGTAACAACGATTTTGTTAAGTTGAAGGAAATATAACGAAACTATTAGGTTCAAGGCGCTGTTATTGTTTCAAGATGATTAACGTAACAAAGGAACAAGACAACATAAATGTAACGTAGTTAGGATGATTTTTTGCTTAGTGGGGTGTTGCCAACAATCACAAAATTATTCCCCTAAATCCCCAATCAAAAACCCCCAAAATCCCCACAATTATTAGGAATTCCCCCTAAAAAATGTCATTACTTATAAAATAAATAATTAAATATTTTTACATAATAAGTGACACTGTTTGTGAATTTAAAGAGAAATTTGAATCTATTAGTTTCCTTCGATAACACGGGACTGTAAACGTGTTATTAATATTAATTTAAATCAGAAATAAACCGAACCATACATCAGTCAAAAAAGTAATGGCTGCACCTTACATAGATTTGTAGTCTTTCAGCTCAGGAATGTCTCTTTCAGCTTCAGGGATCCCTGTATTTTGTCACCATCGAGTCCAACAACGGCACTATAATTTTATGATTTAAAAAGTCTTACATGTGCGAAATTAAATTAGCGAAAATAATTGCGAAATTTGGAGACTTTAAGATTAACGACTTGCACTGTCGGAACCCAGTAACGAAGTGGTACTTCTCATTTTTCGTTGGGCGCGCGCAGCGGAGTGCCCAATTGAAAGTGTATGGTTTTTTGTTTTATATAAAAGAAATTTGAAATTTGCTATTAAATGAATTATTGAAAACTAAGAGTTACACAAACATTTTCCGCCCACTAAAACGAACGTTTTATAACCCGCAAAAATAAATAAAACAAAATAATAATAGGCAAAAAATATGTAATGCAGTTTGATTAAGTAAGAAAAAAAAATAAAAAATAATAAGAGACTACATTTTTAAATATTACATTACCCACGACATAAAAAAAGACGTCACAAAACATTGGTATAGTCTGTCCAAGCTAACATTTTTGTGTTGGCTTTGTTAAAAACAAAAATTACTAGACTCAACCCGAGCTCAACGTCAAAATCAGCTGATTGGCGTAAATCACCCAGTAATGGATTAAAGGCGTTTCAATTTTTTTTATTAACTTTTTTGTGTTTGGGTGTGTTATTTCGTGTTTTTTAAATAATTAGTGAGATTAAAAGATTACTCTGCAGTGTTTTATTTTTTTGTGTGGACTATTTGACATTTTTATATTTCATAATTTATTTTATTTTGGACTAAGTTTTTATTTTATTGGTTTTTTAAAAAAAAACCACTAGAATAGATATTTTTAGCCTATAAATCACAATGATTATTATTTTCCCGTTTGGAAAAACTTTGAAACCCACTTCAGAGCTGTGATGCGTCGGAGGTAAAAAAATATAACCTAATAAATATTTTTTGAAAAATGATGCTATCAGAATAGTGATCTTGTGAAAGGTAAAATAACTCGTTTTAAAGTATCATAATCTAAAAATACATCCTCAGATGTGCCAAATATTTTAAGAAATTTTAAAAATATTTATGAATGTATTTTTAAGGGGTCGCATAAATAGTTGCTGACAATATAAGAAGCAAAATATAAAAATTTTTAGTAACTTAGGCTTAATGGAAAAACCAAATGTGCAACCCTGAGAGAAATTTTCAAGGAAAAGGAAAATGAAGATTTAGGAGAAAGAAAAATCTTTGGGGGTTTCTCGATGAAACCTGGATCTTCTCGAACAGCTCTTTCCGCAGGTCTTGGGAGGATGAGTGTATTTTTAGTGGAAAGGTAAAACATTCTAATGACTAA
>JAHBCN010018883.1:0-16575 GCA_019359885.1 Listronotus oregonensis
GTAAAAAATTATTTTTTTTTAAAATTTGTTATATTACCATTCTTAAAAAAAATTTTAAAAAACTCAATATACAAATCAACAATTAAATTAAATGACCATATATTTGGGAACTTTTCCCCATGTTTCAATCATCTTAATACTTAACTTCTTTTCATCTCCATAAGTGCATTTTGTTTTTCTTTATAATACGAGTGCCGGCCTAATCCCTTTTCCCCCGGCCATCAATATTTGTTTAGTTTTTATAGCTGCAATAACAATCCTTCGCACGTTTTGTTTATTTTCCCCTGCAGATGTTGACAGACAACGCCTATAGAGAAATATACAAAATCACAAAAATGCATTAATGGGAATTTTTAAAAGGCAGAGTCGCAGTTAAATCAAATTTATTTAAGCGTAGGGATTTGTATTATAAGAAAGTATCTTTTTTTTTATTTTTTTTAATTTTTAAAGCAGTGGCGGCCGTGGTCAATCTTTGGGGGAGGTCATTAGTTAAAATTTAAAATGATAGGTTAACTAATTTTTATTTAAAAAAAAACAATTTTAGGCATTTTATTTCACACAGACGTTTAATCCAAAGAAAAAACACGAAAGAAAATTCAAAAATAAATGATTTAGCAAGATTATTTTATTTGAAGAATTATATTTCTATTTATAAAAAAACATAACAATATAACAAATAATATGCATCGACATCTATTTAAACACAAAAATTGCACAACATATTCAAAAAAAAAATCTCACCCCCGACAGTGAATATCGCTATGCCAGAGTTATGACGGCAACTTAAAGGTTAAAAATGGGCATTTTATATGAAAAAAAATAAAAAGGGTTACTTAACTTACCTAAATATCTAAATTTTAGTTCAATTCTTCGTTTTTGGGTACTTGCAAAATGATTGATTATTTTTTATTGAAATTTGCAAAAACAAAAAGGGCCCTTTTTAATATTTAAATGGCCAAGCAGGGGTCTCCCTTTCCCCCCATTTGTTGCGTAAAAATGTCTTTATTCTATTTAATGTACAGAAGCATCTCTCGCTCTCTACGGTTGTCTCGGTAACGTACATAAAAAAAATTTGTCAACAAATGCACTGTTTCCGAATTTACTTACAAAAAATACCCCAACAATCCAACAAAAAATAAATTCCTAAAATCGTATATAATCCGTTCTATAATAACCGTAAAACCCAAAAACACCTTAAAAAAATGCGAAATTTTTCCCTTTTTCCAGCTGTTGCCCCAGATCGCGTTTTAACTGCTTCGAAAGCAGCCAAAATGCCCAATCAAATTAGATCGGGAAACTGACTCGGCCCCGTTTAAAACAATGCGGTCAATGAAGGCAGGCACCCCGGGTTTTTTGGCCCAACAAACGAAACCACCGATCTAGACCTGCGCGAAGCTTGGGGAATTTCAGTAATCAATCAACGAGTTTATATGCTTAAATAATAAAGGAAAATTTAAAAAAAATTTTTTTTTTAATTATTATTATGTTTTTGTCCGGAAATATTAAAAAAACCAAAAATGACCCAATGGAGGAGCCGCCACTGGTAATGAGAAAAGACCAAGGAAATTTAAATCTTAAAAGAAGAACACAGAAAGGGGGAATTCATCAAAAAATGTCCGTCCCACTATAAGAATGTTTTTTTAAAGGTACTTTTTTGGGATTTTTTTTGTAGAAAAATCAGTGTGTGGGCCATAACACATTCAGTTTTAAAACAGAGCCGGAGTCTTCTGTTTTGGGGCCCCCTTATCTTTTTTAAATTTTTATGAAATAAAAATCTGTTAAAACACGCACTTTTCGAATGAAAACACTTAAATGTCAAATTATCCTTATGGTAAAAAATTTAATACTTCTGGTAAAACTTGTTTAAGTTCAAAGCTAGGATGGATCCTTTAAAAAAGAAATTGATTTACGGATCGGGATCCTGGATTCCTCAAAAGAAATCGATTTCTATTTATCGGATTACGAATCTGGATCATCTTTAATCTATACTTGCAAATGGTAACTACTATAGGAATGATACTACATAATCCAGATGATAAATCAAGCGTCAAAGATTTTAGCACGGATGTTCAGCAGCGAAATATAATTTTAGCCTTACTTGGCCTTAATGGCAGGAAACACACCCCTTTGAGGGAAGAGCTGGAAATTGTCGCCCCAAACTATCGAATCAAGAACAAGACAATAATTTAGTTAATGTCTTGAGAAACCAACCATTTAAATCTGTAGTTACAGCAAAAACGGAAAGCAATTTTCCAGCAACGGTTAGAACGGCACGGCGCGGCGAAGAATAAGGCAAATATCCGAATTGCGCTGCCACCCGGCAGCCTTAAAACCGTTTTTAAAAAATGCAAATAAAGAACAGCGCATTGGGTTTGCTCTACAATTTTTCTTGGGATCCGATTTTTTTGGGGAAAAAATAATATTCACCGATGAAAAAGTGTTTCAGTCGTGCCTAAAATTAAGGTATACAGGCCTTAAAGGGAACACGATTTTATAAAAAATATACTCAAAAGAACAGAAGTAGTGGGCGATTTTCGGTAAATGTTTGTTGGGTGGCTAAGTGCACAAGGACTTGGTGTATGTTATTTTATCGCAGGGATGTTCAATGCGGAGGGGGATATATATCTACTACAAATTATCATGCTTCCTTCTGTACTGGATCGATTTCCGGACAGAAATTTTGCCTTTCAGCAAGAAGTGTCCCGTTTATACAGCCCGGCAAGTCGATAAATGAATGGAAGAGTACACAGAAAAAAACATATTATCAAATAGAGTATTTAGATATTTTTGTTTATATTTATTTAAATTGAGATTACCGATTCTTATTTAAAGAAAGCCACCTTAAAAGAAATATTTCAAAATGATTAATAAAATTATTTCATATCCCCAGAAATATTTTCACTTTAAAAATACAGTCTAAAGCTAAGACTTTCATGATTTTGGTTTTAATTCTTTTTTTCTTCAGTTTAAAATAACATATAATTTTACTTTGAATTTCAGTTACTTTTAAAAAAAAAACTGGTCATTTACAATTAAAATGACATATCATTTAAAGAACGCTCCTGTATGTTCAATTTGAAACATTTGGATTGTCAATTTGAGAATATATTTGCAATATAATCTAAATATAAAATTTTTGAAATTGGGAAAATTTTTATTTCTAGAAAGTCCACCTACATGTACCCCCATTGGTACCGGAAACTGGCGGTGCTTGGTTTGCCCCGGGCAATCTTGTGATTATAGATCAAGGTGAAGGGTATAGCGAAATTTAATGGACTGTTCTAGTTTTTCAGGTTTTTTTTTTGGGTGTTTGTACGATTAAATTGGGAGTTTAAGACATTTTACAACAGTGGGGATGTGATAGTGTTATCCAAGCCTAGGTAAGTATTTACACCATTGTTTTATAAAACTGTTGTCCAAAAACCAAGGGTCGATAGATTCAATTGTCACCAAAACAGGCATTGTTATTTAAATAAACTTACCCATAGAAGCATACGCTTTTGTTTCGTAACTAAACATGTTTATATAAAATGTTAGATATTAACTGATTAAAAAAACTACTAAGTACATTGTATAAACCATTAATATTGTTACAGGCTACAGAATATGATTACAGTATACCTAACAAACAATATATACATATACCTACCTACATGTCTAATAAATTGTATATTTTTAGGCATTATTTTTAAAATAAAAATTTCTTATTTAACTATTCAAAAAATCTTAAATGGAATTGAAATGCAATTTTTTAAAACTTGCCAGGTAGGAATATGGGTAAATGAAATTGACTAAAGCTATTCTAAGCAAACTGCTTTTAGTTAAGTATATTATTTTAAAACTTTGACTCCTGTAGCCTTATAGGACCCCAAACTGCACCTGTTTGAAAAAAATTCTTACAAATAAAATTTATAATAATAATAATACATATTATGTATCTTGCTTTCTATATATTGTATAAGCCTGAGTATCTTTACCTTTTTAGTTAAATGTTTAGGAGTACCTAGTAAAACCTAGTATACGATTTGAGAAACAGTTTTTTGAATTAATTATATTTAAAACACTTTGTACTTGTAGTTTGTCGCCCCTGTATGTATGTATAGAAGTTAATTTACTTTTAAATTAAATTTTAACATGCATTTTATTTATATTTTATTTTTATTTATCTGTATGTTGGTATAGAAATCTGATATACCCTCCTATTTACTTATTACAGAAAATGTGTTGCTTAATATTTTAATTTTAGCATTTCGAATGTTTATTTTATTTTTTTAGAAAATGTCAGAGGAAGACCAGTTGCCAGAGTTGTCCGAAGGCCTTCTTAAAAAACTAATCCCGTTGGTTGGACCTCGAATGACTGTTCAAAGAAAAATAGCTGAACTGATTTTTATTTCGTTACGAAGTTGAGAACAAGACTGTTTCTTTTTCTAAGAAAGTAGAACTTAAAGTTAATTCTTCTATAATGAAAATTATATTTTGTTATTTAACAGATTTTTAAAAAGCTTCAGCAAGATATTTTTTTAATAAACGTTAAGATTTTTTACCTGTTGTTTTTTTGTAGTTGTCAGCTAAACCTGTTATAATTATAATGGACGTTTTTAACACAGCGAAAAAACTTTAAAAAAATTGTATACCTATATTAATGTTAGCTAAACGTAATAATGGATTTTTATCATTTTTAAAAAGTAACCGTATATTTTTCGTATTTCCAATTTTAATGAAAGTAACGTTGTTTAGATCAACAGTGTTGAGGTCATATACAACATTATTTTACTAAAATTGACTGAATACGGAAAAAATCCGGTCACGTTAAAAAGAATGTGTTCAGTTATTGATGCAGCAGCTTCTCTTTAAATGTATTATACAGGGTGTAACAAATTCGAGTGTATGCATGGGGATCTTAAAACCGTAAGAGATACGAGGTTGATTAAATTAAGGAAAGTTGCGCATTTACTTGTTCTACAAAATGCCGTTTAAAATGGTAATTTTTCCGAATAGTTCCAGAGGTATATGAAAAAAATAAAATTTTCAAAAATTGATCTTTTTTTCTAACCTTATTTATTAACCGATTTTAAAATTAATAACACATTTACATAGCCACTTTATTTCCGCTAAATATTAGTGTTTTTGGATTTGCCATTCAACGTTTAATTTTATGACGACCATCATTAACTTTATTTTTTCTTGTGGACGCCATATTGGATTTTTTTAGTTTTGAGTTTCTTATTGAATGACCTATTCAACGATGTATCACACTTGCATATCAGATTTGTGGTTCGGTACTTAGCTCAAGAAGTAATGAGAGTGAAAGAGATCCTATATGGCGTACACAAGAAAAAATAAAGTTGATAATGGTCGTCAGAAAACGAAACGTTGAATGGCAAATCCAAAAACACTAATATTTAGCGGAAATAAAGTGGCTATGTGAATGTGTTATTAATTTTAAAATCGGTTAATAAATAGGGTTAGAAAAAAATAAAATATATTTTTTAAAATTTTGATTTTTCACGTATATCTTTGGAACTATTCGGAAATCTGACATATTTTAAACGGCATTTTGTTGGGCAAGTAAATGCGCAACTTTGCCTTAATTTAACCGACTTCGTATTCCATGGTTTCCAAAATCCCCATGGATACACTCGAATTTGTTACACCCTGTACATATTTTAGTTCTAAAAATGTCAGCATATTAAACCGAACATGTTAAAATTATTAAATTAAATAGTTAATATTTTCATTTTAATATTACAATATCACTAAATAAACAAAACCTACTTATACCAAAGATTTGCTATAATAAAACCAAAATTTAAATATTTAATTTGAGTATATCATATTCTTAGAAATACAAATTGTAGGCTCAGATTTAAAGTACGATATTTTATTTTAAATAGGGCGTAATGTTGCTTTGAGAAGTTGTGTTTTATTTTAAACATACTAACATTTCCGAATTAACTCTTCAGATTCGGTAGAATCTTCAATATAACAAAATCATATATTTATTTCTAAAGAAACTTTCGACTTATGCTGAGCTACTGATATCTTCATTCTAAATCTTTATAGTAACAATTTGATTCAATTGCATGCAAAAAACTAAATCTTTCATATGTTACAAATAACGATGTGTATATTTAATTTAAATAAATTTAAATGAAGATTTTAAATTCTTAAATTAAAACAATATAGTCTTGGGGATATACAAAGCTAAGATAACCTTAAGCTAATATTATTATGCTTAAATTTAGTATATTCTTTTTTCCATGTAGCGTATCAGGGTTTTACCGTGGCCCGCACGTAGTCCGGATTTAAATGATATGGAAAATGTTTGGGGCTTATTAGTTAAAAAAATAAATAGGGAAAATGAGTTTAGGCAGCAAAATCTAGACGAACTTAAGGATAAAATTTTAGAGGCGTGGAATGAGTTACAAGGAAATCCGGACTACGCCCGGGCTTTGGTCCATTCGATGTCCGGAAGGCTAAACTCTGTTTTACAATTAGAAAAAAAGCGGGCCGCAATAAAATATTTTAATTTTTTTTTGGAAGGATATTTAAGTTTGTTTGAATTTATTAAATTGTTAATTAATTTATTAATTTGTTACTTTTTATAAACTATAAATATATTTTTTTACCTTTTGCTTTGTTTATAGTAATTAAAAGTAAAAGAAGGTAAAAAAGAGCAATTTACAAAAATTGGCAGAAAAGTCAAAATTTGACAATTTTTTGCAAAGATTTGGACGTCAATTTTTATTGATTTTCGGAATATATGCTGGGGCTGAGGCCTCCTCCCCAAAAACCGACTAGTTGCGCCCCTGGCTAGGACCCTGTTAAAAGGTATACATTAGCATGGTGTCAACTTTGTTTATGGGAATAAGGTAGACAGAGCAAAAGCACAGGCCAGAAATTGAAATAGAATGGTCAAAGGGCAACTGCCCATAAGGCTTTATTGGCTGTTGCATGCCTTAAAAGAACTTCGGTGATAATAAATTTATTATTTTACTGCTGTGTGAAGTGAAAGATGTAATAGTTGACATTGTCGCTGTCTATTTATAGGCATTCTCCTTTTAGATATACTCTGTATATGGATTTGAGGCGTAAATCATTGAGATATGTTTGTTTTAAGTGTGTTGTTAATTGTGTTTCGTGTGTCTACGAGGTAACGTCGTAATATACCAGGGGTTGCGTACATTTTTTTAACAGTAAAAGTGTGTTACTTGGTGGTAATGATATAAAATAAAAAATGTTAAAAGAATAAGTACTACAAGTTTGTATTGGCTTTTTTCGTATAGACCCCTTTTGGAGATATTGACTCTCAAAGAGCTCCAATGGATGTTTTTTTATCTTGGGACAGTCCACGAAGGCTGACGCCTAAGTACTGACGTACCGTGGATGTCTAAGGTGTGGTAAGAGGGACTTTATTTACACCACACTTAAACATTTGGAGATTTAGAGGAAAAGGGAAATCTTCTGCGGCTAGCAGGTTTCATAGTCTGGACACGCTGGGGATGAAAAAACGAACAAAGTGGGAAATTCCGTGCCTCTCAAGTTGGACTGTAAAAGGATGCCTAAAAGTGGCAATACGTATTGCTCTGTTGGAAGAATTAAATGTACGAGTTCCTCGGGGCAGAAGCCGTAAAAATACATGTAAAAGAGGGTCACATCCCCTACAGCTCGCCTGTGGGCAAGAGAAGTTTTTCTGTAAGTGTTGGATCATTAATAAGACGAACAGCTCTTTTTGAATGGAGTCAAGAATGCTAAGTGTTGTAGGAGACGCCATTCCCCAGACATGAGAACAATATTCTAAGTCTGATCTGGGATGCATACAGAGAATACAGATTAAAAGAATACTTTCTGGCTCGAAAAAGAAATCCAAGCTTTTTTGAAGCTGCTGAGGCTATGGATGTAATGTGTTTGTGCCAGTTAAAGTTAGTCCCAAAAGTAACACCCACAAGATTCTTTGTTCTGTAGAACTTGGCCGCTCATATGTAACGAATGAGCATTGGCAGACTTTTTTCGCGATAGCGAACATGACTGTGTTTGGAAGGCATTAAACTGAACGAAATTTTTGGCATCCCAATCCAAGATTATTTTACGGTTTTGTGAAAGAGATATCTGCATTGACCTGCATATTTTCCAAATCAGACTTACAGGGTGGCTTAAGAAATTGAATATTAGAGTATAGGATACTATCGTCAGCAAAACTATGAATATGATTGATTGCGGAAGCAAGAAGATCGTTGATGTGAAGAAGAAACTGCCAGTACCGAGTCCTGGTGCTTCAGAGTATTTCTTGGTATTAAATTTTATTAAAATAAAATTGAAATATAGCTGGTGGTTTAATAAAAATGTCCAAAAAAGTTGATTTCACTGGAGCTCTTTGAGAGTCAATATAAAGGCCCAAATAAAACACACAATTCTTTTCACGTGCTTTTTCATATTTAAGAGATTTTCTAAATTTTCCCAGGTATCCTGGATAGAGTGAACAATTACAAAAAATGACCTAAAATTGATAAAAACGTTTAGAAAATTAATTTTTAAGCAATTTTTATTTTACTGATTGTTTTATATTTTCTACAGTTTCGAACTGGTAAATGATATGCTGGTATAACTTATAATTTCTTAAATTTTGGTAAAATTTTTTTGTGGGTAATTTTAATTACCAATTTATAGGGCCGATTCCTACTTAAAAGGTTCCACCGGTAAGGCATGAGTCGTCACCCATCACCTGTTTGTTAGGTTTCTTTCAAGGACACGGGTGAAACTTCATACTTATGCACATTTGAATAAAAAGCACTTTTGTGCTGTCAACTGTAAATTTATGCAAAAAGGCGTTACCCATAAGGGAAAATTAAAACCAATCCTAATTTAGCGGGTGAAAAAGCATAACTTTTAACCCTTACCCATGATTCGCAGATGGGAAACTTAAAACTCAAAGCTTTTTCACCCGGGGTAATAAACTCATGGTTAAAACTCATAGGTGGGAATAGGCCTTTAGGGTTACCTAGAGAAATATACTGAAAGTATATCCAAAACAAACACGAGGAATACTGAGAGTAGGTATAGTCTGTCTCAAAGTATACCGTGTTAGCTCTTGCCTTCATTTATGGATTATACCTACTGACAGCAATAAAACTGCGGACCGGTAGGTATTAAAAGACAGAACATTGGGGACGGACTTTGATAATATAAATATTTATAATTTATTGTTTATTTAGGTAAGTATAATCTTAAAATTACATTAAGAAATGAAATATATGCAAAATTTTAATAAATTTATAACTGCATTACCTATACATAATTACATTTTTAATCTAAATATCTAAATCTAATTCTGTTTCACGATCAGAGTCATCATTGAAATTAATTACAATAGGATTTATGTTGTTTTGGATAGAAATGTAAGAGTCCTCAATTTTTATAATGTGCTGTAGTGAATTTTTCCAGCTCTCAACTGGTATGTTAGTAATTACATTTTTTATCAAATTTATAACACTGGGACTTAAAGTAGGTGTAACATTTTCTGCTCTGATCTTTGATTTTACTTTTTTCCACAAATGCTCTATGTTAAACATACAGTGATACGGAGAAAGCCGTAAGACAGTATGCCCAGCCTGTTCAGCCAAATTATCACATACATATTGTTTTTTAATTGCATATGAATTTAGGACTTTCAAAAGATGCGTTTTTTGTAATTGAATTCAAAATAAATATCATTTTCTAACAAATATTTCTGGATTTCAGTTTTTGAACTTGATGAAGCTGGTGCTTTGTGTAGCAGACGGCTGTGGTAGCTTGCGTTATCCATGACAATAACACTGTTGTTTGGAATATTTTTTAAAAGATAATTTTAAAACCAGTTTTCAAAAAGTTCTGCACTTGTACCCTCATGATTATGCACGCTAGAATCCGTAATATTCTTTGCAGACAACAGCAAGCAGTTCGGGACAAATCCGTCTTCTGAACCAGCGTGATTATGATGGTAATGCGTTTTCCTTTATTTGAAGGTGCTTTTGTCTGACAGTTTTGACTGGAATCAACCCATCCTTTGGATACTGTGTCGTGTGTATCGAGCCATGTTTCACCAAGGTAAATTATGGATCTGTTTTCTAACCTATATCTTCTAATTTCTTGAAGGTAATTAAATCCCCAAGTGCATAATATGTGCGATTCCATTACTACTTGTCTTTTGTCTATTTTGCGGTATTTAAATCCCATTTTACAAACAACTCTATGGAGGGTGGCACGGCTAATATTTATATTGGTTTCGTCATCGTCTAGCTTCTTTTTCAGTTTATCCAAGGAAGGAATAACTCCGCTTTCATAAAACAATATATTTTCCTTCTTATTAGATCCTGATCACTGTTGTCTATACGGTGAGATTGAAAATCACTACGTTTTTTTCTTTTGTTCGATTCTTTACTAATAATAATATCCCTTATCGATGATATTGGAGTTTTTGTAAGTAGACAGGTTTCTTTTAAAGCTTCTTGTTTAATTAGACCTCTACTGATTAAAGTTTCATACACATTTTTCACAACCTGTTTGGCATCCAATGACAAATGATTTCGACGCCACATAGTTATATTTTCGTAAAGCAACTTTATCGAAACGCACAGTAAAAACGGTTATTCAACACTGCCACTAAAATATTAGCCAAAATATTTATATGCCTAATGGTTAATACTCAAGAAATACCTGGCCCACCCCTGCCCTTATGAACAAATGGGTTTACCCAATAACAATAGGTAATAAAATCGTTAAAAGTTTTTTGGGGTATGGTACGTCAAAAGCCATAACGATATACTTCGAGACAGACTATAACACTCTGTGGGATAATTATAAAGACACTAACAATATTAAAGATTTAACTGACGTACCTACATATCTATTTGTTTTAATTTGCGGAACAAATCATTTTAAAATATACGAACCGTAAACACCGTATAAGTAGCATTAATTATAATAATTCATATATCCGAAGGCCCGTGTATAATATATAATTATCATGTAATGCATATATAAATAACAATAAAAGTAAAAGAAGAACTTTATATACTTTCATTTCCTAAAGACATTATCACAAAATTAGTCAACGTCACTTGATAAACTCAATTACACCATAGATGCTGCATTAGATTTTAACGACATAAATGATACTTTATCACGAAAATATGTTTTGTCAGTGACATACTTTGAAAAACTGTTCTTCAAGCAAGATCTTTTAAAAACTTTCCTATAAAATGCAAGTCTCTTATACCGGGTGTTGTTCCGCCGAGCGGGACATAGGGAATCCCATGTAAATTTTGAAGTAGTCAAATATTGGCTCCCCTAATTATTTTAGTAAAAAATGCTATTAGGATTTATTGAAGAGCACAATAAGTTCCACCCAATATGAAAATTTGAGCATTTTTCAACCAACCAGTAAAGAGTAAATTGCTTAAATACTTCTGCAACGTAGTATCTCATTATGCACCCTGTACCTAAAATCAATAATAAAAACACCATATCGATTTATCAGTGACAATTTAGATCATTAATTTATAATGTCATTGCCAAAACTGAACAATTTTATGCGGGAATTTCAAAAAGAATCCTCGCATTTCATTTTAGTTTACAACTAATTCCAACACATGCACTCACAGTTACGCAAGACAATAAAACAAATTTGTCTACATTTAGAAATCAATTTATGACGAAAATATCAGGATTTAATCAAATGCTCAAATATTCCATTAGTTAGTTGGTACATCGATATTCTGGCACATTCAGCGGAAATAGCATTCCTTACCTGGTCTAAATTTTCATATTTTTTATTGGTATAGCTTAGTTTTTAAATGTCCCCATAGAAAAAAATCGTTTGGCGAAAGATCCGGAGACCTGGCTGGCCAAGATATTGCGTGGTTCGGGCCTATGATATCGTTAATAAATGCGTTGTTCAAGTATTTGCGCACAGCTCTGGTACTGTGTGCTGGGCAGCCATCAATTTGATACCAAATCTCTTAATTTTCACGAGCAAGGATGTTCAAAGCAGGCAAAATTTGTACTCCGTATTCAAATTTCGGTCAAGGAAAAATGGTCCAAGGATATGGTGGCCGAAAATTCCCGCCAAAACATTAATTTTTTGTGGATATTGAGTCCTTGTCTCAACAAATCGATTTTGGTTTTCGTTACTCCAGTACCGGCAATTTTGAATGTTGGGTTCGTTGTTTAATGTAAAAGTGCATTCGTCAGTAAAGCAAATATTTTGTAAAAAACCTCTGTCAGTGTTTGTCCTCTCCATCATCTCAAAGCAAAATACCTGTCGTCGTAATTCGTCTCAGTCTCTTAATTCTTGGTGTCTTTCGTACTTGTAAGTGTGGTATTTACATCTTTTTAAAATTCGAGATATTGTGGTGTGGTCTTGTCCAGTAATGTCCCCCAGTTGTCTCGTGCTAATGTTTTCTTCGGCCTCCTCTACACAAAGTATCACGTCTAAATCCCTCTCGTTTTGTACAATTTGTCTCTGATTTTCACGTCGATTTTTTTCACATTTGCAATTATTGATTTCTGTGCCTGTAGTTTCAATTTTTTTATCGTCCGTTCTATTGTCGATTTACTTGGTATTGGCCTATTGGGAAAATAGGCTGCAAACATGTCCGCTACTCTTCGATAACTATTTCCCTGATAAAACCATTTTATAATAGTTATTTTTTCTTGATTTGAGTAGTTCATTATTTAAAAATGATGTGACATTGATCTGACAACTTGAGAGTAAGAGGTTAAATAATTTTTCTGGTATTTTATTATAAACTTCTAATAATACAGGGCGCGTAAGCAGATAGGAGATTCGTAACTTATTTTAGCATTTATCTCTTAGCTTGCGCACTGAGAAGAGCTCGACGGAGCAACACCCGGTATATTAAAATACATTTTATGAACAAAAAAATAGTTATTTTCTTCAAAACATGCTTAGACTCGTCAATTAGTATTTTGAGTCGCACTTTTTTCTATTAAAATATATTTTATACAGTAAGTTTGGAGATATAAAGTAATCGATTATTTTTTTAAATTGTAACCCAATAATTTAAGATCGCATATCAAGTTATTCTTGTGTCGTTCGCAATATTATACAGGAGGTCCAGGAAAATGTGGTTAATCTTCGGATATAAAAATAACATGTAAAAAGAATACTACAACTTTATATAAACTTATTTTGTATAGACCTCCTTTTTGAAGATATTGGCTCCCAAAGAGCCTCAATAGAATCAAGTTTTTTAGACATAATTATTGAATTACCAGATGTCTTCCACTTTTATTTTAATAATATGTAAAGGCTTTAACTAAAACTTAAACTTTTTACTGAAATTAAAATGTGAAAGAAAATTTATCTTTTTCATATTTAATCGGACAGAACTTAGGGGACGTTTGAAATACAAAACACACAGTTCTGTATTTCAAACGGAAATATACGCTTTACTGCACTGTGCAAAAGAAAATATCAGAAGGGCTTATAAAAACAAGCCGATCTGTTGACACCACAACACACAACTTAAAGATGTTTAATCCAGCGCCCATGAAAAATATCCATTAGGAAAATATCCTCTGAGAAACAATTAGGAAAGAAATGAAAGGTCTTCTATTAACCAAGGCCTACTATTCTCAGACGAAATTTTTGAAAGATAGTTTTTTGTGAGGCTTGTTACATTTTTTCTGTGACTAAACTATGTTGTTTTTATTATGTTTGGTCTATTTTAATTCATAACATCCCCTTTCCCTTTCTTTTTTTTTCCTCGATGTGTGTGTTGCTTTATTTTATCTGTTCAGTCTATTTTAGCTCCTTAAATACACTATATGTGTCCAAAGGGAGGAAATGTTAGAAAAGGGTCACCTTATTACCTTTTTTATATTTTATTTTAACGTATTTTTTACAATGTAAATTTTTAGTTTAAGGATGCTTTGTCTATGAATACTGTTATTATTTAAGATATTAAAGCCATTTTGAAGTTTGAAGTTTAATCAATGTGACTTAACCTTGACAGTAACCTCAGCAAAGAATTCGATATACCAGTGTTAACAATAATAAGAAAAAACCAAAGAAAATGCTTTGTCATTAATTTTAGTCGTACAAAAAATATTGTTTGCACCCCAGACGTAAGAAACTCTTACGCCCTCAGCTGAATGTTGCCCTTGCACAGCTCGGGCGACAACTTACAGCAGCGGGCGTAAAAGTGCTATTTTACGCCCTTGGTACAAAAATAACTATTTTATAAAGCAACTAAAAGTAGAGCTGTTGGTCTTTGTATTTGAAAATTACGTAAAAAGGGGGAAATAGGCAATTTGTTGTGACTTACTTTATAATATCCGTTATAAAAAATATATAACTTAGTAAATTGACGTTAAAACTAAAAACAAATTTATAGCTCTTTTAGGCTCTTACAAACTTAAAAGTTTTAGGTAAAGAGTTTTAATCACCTTAAGACCACAGCTTTGTTTTAACGTCTTACAGCGTTAATAAACTTTTACCATGCCACAAGGACTGTAAGTGTTTTTTGTACCCTGTACGTGATCGGACATACATAAACTCAATTAAAAACTTTCAAACGAAAAACTTGAGCCGGACGGACCATATTTAACTTTATGTTGACCTGTTGGTTTAGTTAATGTGGACATTTGTATAGCATAGCACCCGGGGTTGCCTTTTACGAGGTGTACTTTAAAGACGGAAAACAATATTAGGTAAGTTTACTGATATGGATGAAATTGACACAAGAGTTCGGCTTTTCCTTTAGTGGCAGAAATAATTTTATCTTCAAAAGTTAGGGATAAAAAATATTTATATTTACAAACGTTCTGACTGGTATTCTTGTCAGGACCAAAATAATTTACAGCAAAGGAGAACTCTATTTTTTATGCGATTGTTAAAATGGTGCTTAGCCTCTAAAATAGTTTAATTGTACTACAAGCGAACTCTGTAATTCAATAGGGATAGAAATAGACAAAAAATAAGTTAGAAATATTCTTTTTTTCTATCACTAATTGGTACGGTTTATCATTTTCTCTAAGTGGCTCGTTAAATTTCGGTAACGGAAATACAGTGTATTATTCAACATGGAAACATAGGTTGCGTTGTGGAAAAATGCACAATTTATGGAAATATTCACCGATAGTGGCAATTTTTTAATCAAAACCTTAAAGCCTTGTTTTTTAACGTTTTAACTTTTTGATCATCTTAATAGCTCATTTTTTAGAGGAAGTATTAAGATTGAGACTAAGACATGCTGACACTTAATCTCATGTAAAAATAGAGATGATGCGATCCTTTTTTGGCGCAATGTAGTTATAGGGCTTCAAATAATTTTTGGGATTTTTATTAAGAAATGTAAAATTTGGTAGGGAATTATTAGTATATTTTAGAGGATAATCCAAAAAGGTGTTCAGATTATTTTATAAAATAGAAACTTGGTCGAAAAATCCTAAAATATTTTAAAGAAATGTAAGAAAAATATTTAAAAATATGTTCACAAATTTTCAGTTAAAATACATTTAAAACACTGATGAGGTTTAAGACAAGATTTTTTTGTTTCCCCAAAGTTGGGCTCTTCTACAAAAAGCACAATAATTGGGTCCATTTTATAATCTTTAAACCACAGACCACAAACACCAAACTTTAATTAATTTATTTATTTAAAGATAAACTTCACAACACTCTAGGTAATTACATGTAATTCAAATAATTAAAATATGACTTGAAAAATAAACACATAGGTAAACAACGATTTGCAGGTTAGGATAACTTAGAAGTTTAAAATAAAATGAAAAAATAAGTAATGGAATGACAGAGATAAACTTGTAAACTATAAAATGTATAGTTTCATGGGATAGAAAGAGAACAAATTGTAGCAAGGGGCAAGGGTCTGGCTAATCTTTCTATATCTATACTCTGAACTAGTCATTCGAAAATCCGATTATAGCCGAGAATATTTACAAAGTCAGGTTTAAAGACATTTTCTATGATAAACACAAAATTTCTTCTCTATGGTGTTACAGAGTTCACCTGCTGGTATCTTGCGACGCGAAGATGCGATATACTAACATCGAATATTATATTTCTATTTTTTTAAACACGAACATTATCAGTTACTAGTGATGAGCGAGACCGGTCTTGGTCTTGGTCTTGCAGCAAGACCAAGACCAAGACAAACTTTAAAGGGAAATTCTTAACCCAAATTTAAATAAAAATTCTATAAACAAAATTTTTTTTAAATAACTTTTTAAAAACCAACATTCAAATTTTTTCACATTTTTCACATCTGGGTTGAAATTAAAAGTTTTTTTTTGCTGAAATTTTTTATTTTTTTAAAATTTTTTTTTTTCCAAAAAAAATTTTAAAATTTTTATCCCTAAAAAATTTTCTTATCCCCCAAAAGAATAAAAGAAAGGTTTTTCTTAATTTAACCAAAAAAAGAGCGCTATAAAGGGGGGGTTTTCGAAAGGCGAGTAGGTGAAACCTAGGGGGCAAATATTATGGGCCCAAAATTTCTATTAATATTTAAAAAATGTAAAGGGAAATTTATTTTTTTAATATTTGAAAAAAAAAAT
>JAHBCN010018884.1:0-16490 GCA_019359885.1 Listronotus oregonensis
CGGTATATTTTTTTTAAAATTTACTGTAATGAAAAGGATATTTATTTAATTAACACCAGAAACAATAAAAAGATACTGCGTGATTTTTTAGGTCCCAAAAAATTTTTGAATGGCTTTGTTTTCCCAAAACTTTTTTTATTCAGGGGTATTCTAGTCAAAGCCCGAATTTGGGGCTTTTTTTGACGTCGATAAAAAAAAATATTTTTTTTCCTTTTTTTATCATTCATTTATTTATTTTTTAAAAATTCGAAAAAAATCAAAAAAAAAACATATTGCAGCTGAAAAATGGGGGAAAAAAAAAAGAGCGTGTCCTTTTCCCCCCTTTTTCCCCCTTTTTTTCTGGTCATCTGAAAAAAAAAAATGTAGATTCTTATCAAAAATGTTTTGGGGAAAGGAAAAAAAAAATTAATATTTTTTTCTGCACAATGGCAGTTTCTCAAAAAAAGTGTAGTTCTTTAAATTTTTTTTAAATTTTTTTCCGGAATTTTAAAAAAAAAAAAAAAATTTAAAAAAATTTCGATTTTTGTTGGTTTCTGTCATGGGGATACATAAAGAAAATTTATGCTAACTGTCAAAAAAACCCAAAATTTAAAAACTTGAGATTTTGTGACAAACGTTTCAAAAAAGTGGTTTCGAAAAAAAGGGTTTAAAGTTTAAGTTTTTTTTTTAGGTAGCCCTGGGACAGTACATTATAACTTACATTTCTTTAATCAGCGATTCTGGCTGCATATAGGGGCCCTTTTCTTCACCTGAAATTAAATATTTAACGAATTTCTCCCCCGAAATACAAGTACTTTTTTTGGAGCATTTGGGCGGGAAACTCAGAATTTTTGATTCTAGCTTCATTGCCCCGAACAAAAAAAGTTAGCTTTTTTTATTAAATAAATTTAAAAATAATATAATTTTCGAAAAATCAAAGGAGATATAAGATAAAAAAAAAATCTTTTTTTTTAAAATTTTTTGATTAGAATACCCCCTTAAAGAAAAAATTTTTTTCCCCCTATTTAACCTGAAGAAATTTTTTGCCTTCTTTGCAATATGTTTTTTAAATTTGTTTCTTTATTAACTCTTATGCACCATTTGTGTTTTTTAGTGAAAAAACCCAAAAAAAACCCAAACTTGAATATTTTCTGGATTTTAACCAGCTTATTTTTTTTTTTTAATTTATTTCTTTTCCCCCCAAAGGTCGAGTTATGGTATTATATTATTTAAACTAAACATAGCAAAGGTCACGCAACTATGTATTAATTGCCTCGGTTGAACTTTACTTATCTAAAAAAATGGCGTTACAACAAAAAAAATGCATCATTCCATATGTTAAAATTGCTTTATAAAGCCAAGTATACATTAATTTCAAACAGAATGTATCCCGTAACACTTTTTTTTCAGTAGTATTTTATTGTTATTATTTTAGGTTTTTGGCTGTAGTCAATGGACAGCTTTTGCTGTAGGAGGATTTGACGGAACAGCTTCCCTTTTAAAACCATAAATTTTGAACGGGGAAAAAAATCAATGGCGACTATGGGCCATGAATTACAGACGTTGGGGGGAGGGGGTTCCCCCGCTCCTCAAACAGGAATCGTATAGGGTTTTTTTTTGGGGTTGTTGACGCCACATTTTTATATTTACAGGATGAAGTTTAACAGAATATTTCAAATTTTTTTGAGATATTAAAACTGACCCAATTTTTTTGGGGAAAATATTTCATTTTTAATTAGTTGAAAATTGTATTTTTTAAACCCCCGGTGATGAAAACATCATTTGACAACTAAGAGACATCAACAAATTTTTTTTAAAAAATTTTTATGTTAGTCAAGTCAAATTTTAAATTTTTTTTAAAAAATTACTTAAAAATAATCCAAGTTATAACCTGTTTGACATTGTAGGTACATCAGATAACTGGATTATGACGTTTTGGGAAAGTTGTTTTTAACTAAGTAAACAATTTCCCCCATTTCTTTTTGAAACACATTAAAAAATGAAATTTTAAATTAGGTTAACAGTTAAAAAATTTTGTGTTTTTATTTCTTAAAAAAACCCAATTGTACGGCTCATCCAACGTGAACAAAAGGGTTAAAAAAGTATTTCAAAAAAAGGTTTTGAATGTTTTTTTTTGCTACCCTTTTTTTCTCAAGTTTTTTGTTATTCGGGTTTTATTGTATTGGGGTTCCAGTCATTTTTGGCCCTTTTTAGTTAAAGGATAAAAAGAAAATTGCTTTAAATTAACTTTTTATCTGGTTTTGAACTTACTAAAGGGAAAATTTTTTTGGGGGAAAAAAAAAAATCAACATTTTTAAAAATACTCGCATTTTACTACTTTTACTTGATTATTGCCTTTACATTACTAAACATTAGTAAAAATAAATTTGCAATGAAAACAATGTAAAATGTAAAAAAAAAATGTAAAACATACTTTAAAAAAAGTTTTTTTTTTTTTTTTAAATTTTTAAAATTTTTTTCAGTAAGTTTGGGGAAACAGGTTAAAAATAAATTTGGAAAGTTTTTTTTTATCATTTCAGGGTTTAAAAGGGGAAAAAAAATATCTTTGTTTGATTTTTTTTTGGTTTTTTTCATTTTTTTAGCCCCCTTTATGATCAGAATCTATTTTCTCATCATAGTTAATTTTTTTTAAAAAAAAAAATTTTTTTAAAAAAAAGATGAAATTAAATTTTTTTTTTTTTTTTAAAATTTTTTTTTTTAAACTAAAAAAACATCACTCTATCACATACTTCCAATAAAAATAATAAAACGGTAATAGTAAGAAAGTTATGGTTATTTTTTAATACATAAAAAAAGCGGGGGAATAGGGGGTTTTAAATAGCGCCATTTGCACTTTATGTCTAAAAGAGAAAAAAAACATATTCCTCATCCCCAAAACCCCCTCCCCCTTTGTTTTCCTTTTGATATCCCAAAAACAACTTGAGTTATAGAGAAATAAAAATTTCAAAAAAATTTAAAAACCCCCCCATCTCATTAATAACTTTTTTCTAAGGCATTTTTGGGGTTTAACATCGTAATTTTAACGATTTTAAAAATTGGATTTGACGTTTTTTCCGACCACCCTGTATATATTATTTTTTAAAATTTTTAAAAAAACACCCTTTTAAAAAACAAAAATATTTTTGAATATTTTCTGAGAAAAACATATTTTGACGATATTGGAAATGTTGATAAATAAACTCTTGATGAAAAACAATCATGAATAAAGTTCCTTTTCCCTTCTAACATTTTCCACTGGGGGAAACCACCAGAAAAAAAAGGGGGGTTTCGTCTGGGTAATGCGGGGGTAGGTTTAAATATTATCTGAAGCAAAATTTTTTTCTCAGTTTTAAAAACATTGTCTTCCTGCAGTGAAAAATAAACTGATTATTTTTTTTTTTAAAAAGAAGACATAAGAAGACTCAGTATACGGGGTTTTTAAAATTAATTAAGTGCCGATAATACAGGGGGGAATCCTCGGGTGATTTTAAGGAGAAAAGTTTATATCAACATATGTCCTAAACCTCTTATTTTTTAAAAAAATTTTTGGTTAATAAAAAAAAAAGTGAGTTTTTATCAAAATTTGTTATTATTTTTAAATTTTTTTATGAAATTTTGTACACATCTCTTCCCGTTGAGCATTTTTGACGAAAAAAATTTTTTTAAATTTTCCCAGTGACGTCCGTACAGGGTTTGAACTGAAAATTTTTAAAAAAAAAAAAATGGTCTCACTGATTCAAAGACCAAAACTATTTTTGAAACCCCCATTTTTTTTTGGAGCAAATTTGGTTCCTAGACTTATTTTGTACACCTACCGTTTTCCGAAAAATTTAAAAAAACCCAAAAAAAAAATTTTTCAGTTTATTGAGACTTTTTTTGGTATTTTGTTAAAATTTAGTTGGCATCCACTATGAATGGAAACTTTTTTTTAGGGAAAAAAATTAAACTGTAGCCAAAAATTTTTTTTCCAATTTTGTTTTAAGAATCGAAATTTTTAAAAAAACGATTAATTAAAAATCATAATTTTTAAAAAAAAAAATGCCAAGGGAAAACAAAATAAAGCCCCCAAAAATTATTTAATATTTTTGAAGTGTCCTCCCACCCACATGCAGCTCTTTTCCCGTATGGACCCCCCCACTTTTTAAAGATTCCGGGGGTGTTTTTTGGGGGTTTTTGGCCCGGATTATGCGATTTAAAATTTTTTTTTCTGGTTTGATGCATTTCCGCCTGAAAACCCAAAAGGGTAAAACGCATGTGAGCTAATTCACTGTTTGAAAAATTTACCATTTTACATCAGATTTTACCACTTACTCTAAAAAAAATTTTTAAAAAAACATTTTTGTCTATGTGAAAAGGAACGTCAAAAATTATGACGCTTTTCCATTACCCATTTTCCCTAACTATTTTTATTTCATTGGCTTTAAGAGGACATTTAATTTTGCTTATCTTTTTTTTTCAAATATTAAAAATAAAACCACGGGAACATCACTGGTGAAAGTAGAAAATTTCTTTTTTGAAAAAAAAATTCGAACTAAATTTTAACAAAATATCAAAAAATGCAATGAATTGAAGAAAAAAATTTTTTGGGTTTTTTTTATTTGTTTACGAAAACGGTACGTCGTACGAAAGTAAGTCTAGGAACCAAATGTGCTTCAAAATAAAGGGGGATTTCAAAAATAGTGTTGGTCTTTAAAAAAATCAGTGCGATTTTTTTTTCTTAAAAAGTTGTCGTTCAAACCCGTACGGACGTCACGGGAAAAAAATTAAAAAAAAAAATTTTTTACGTCAAAAAATGCTACTTAATGAAAAAAGATGTGTACAAAATTTCATAAAAAATCTAAGAGGATAATAAATTAAAAAAAAAAACTCCTTTTTTCTTAAAATATTAAAAAACAAGAAAAAAAACAAAGGGGGTTTAGGACATATGTTGATATCAAGTTTTCTCCAAAATCACCGGAGGATTCACACCCTGTATTATCGGCACTCAATTAATTAACCCCCTGTATACTGTGTTCTAAATTTATTGATCCCCGAAGGAAAAATTAATAAAAAAACTATAGTGTTTAATATCTACACAAAATTTATTGGGGTTTTTTTCTATTTTTAGGATGTTTTAAAAGGGGAAAAGAAATATTCTTTATAATTTAAAATAAAAAAGGTTCACTACAAAAAAATTTTCTCAGCTAAATTTTAGTGGTATATTTTAATTTTTTTTTTAAAATGTGGCGTCAATATGTAAATAACTTCATTTTAAAAAAAAACCAAAAAAAACTACACGGGGGAATTAATTCAAATAATGTAAACGGATTTTGCTGGAGTTATAATGGTATACTGTTATGTGATTTGAAATTTTTCATTTTAAACTTTTTTTTTAAAATTTAAAAGAATTTATCTATAGGCATTCGAGATATAAATACTATATTCAAAATATTGTTAAAAGTATAAATAAGATTAAAAACTTCTATGTAGAAAATTGACAAAAATTTAAAAAACCCAAAAAAAATTTTATTAAACATTTGTTGAATAATCTTTTCTTTTTACCATTAATTCTGTTCTAAAACCATATTAAGGGAAAAAAAAATGCTTGTTCTTTTAAAAATTTTAAAGCAGCGTATCCCCATTATCATAATATAATTTATATTAAATAAAGGATTTTTTTTTTTCTATGAGGAAATAAAATACTTCCATTGATATTTAAAACAAAGTTACAGGATCCACGGATGCAATACTGCATTTTATTTTGTTTATTTATTTTTTACACAGAAGCCAAGGGATTTGTAATTTTTCTTAAAATTTTAAATGTTTAAAACACCGGCCTAACCCTTGATTAAATAGACGTTGTCCTTCAGGGCCCCCTTTTTCAAGTTTACATCTCGTAAATTTTGTTTTAAGTTTAAAAAAAAATTTTTAAAAAGGGAAAAATTTTTTTAAACCCCAAAATTTTTTTTTCAAAATTAACCTTAATTAGTTTGTGTTAAAAAAACATTTTCTTTTCCCCAAATATCCCCCTTTTTAAAATGAATAAGCTCTGTGGGCTTATCCATGCTATTAGGTACTGTTATTGTTTGCTGGAGTATATCTCCTTGAACTTTTGAACAGTTTGAGAGTGACAAGTTTTGCACAACTCACTAAGGCCCAGTCGCTTAAAGTTCTGTTGTAGTTTTTGTAATACAGCTTGAGAGCAAAGCAGGGAACTGGGGGTGTACAGTGAAATGATGAATTCACAATTCACTTTCCATTCCACTAGGGGAAAAAACAGTTCTGTATTTCAAACGGAAAATATGCACTGTGCAAAAAAAAAAACAAAAAGGGGTAATAAAAACAAGGGATTTTAAAAAAAGACGGGCCCGGCGTCACAGGGGGTATAAAAACCCCAAAAGGGGGCGTCCCCAAAAAGAATGGGGAAAAAACCCAAAAAAAATAGAAGTAGTGGGGGGGGGATGGGTACCGGACATTGGGAATAGAAGGCAACGAAAAAGTGAATGAGCTAGCCAGACAAAAGGGGGATCGACACCATACATTGGGCCAGAACCTTCCCCCTTGGGGAAAAAAACCCAAAAACCCGCACAAGGGCAAACCAGGGGAAAGGATCCGGGAAAAAATCACGATATTGGGGGAGCATCAGTAGAATAAGACATGGAAAAGGCAAAAAGGGGGGCCCCCCCAAAAAAAGGGGGGGATGATAACCAGAACACCTCACAAAGGTTATAAAGGGGGATCCAATTCAGAACGAAAAGGGGAAAAAACCCACGGGATATGGTTATCCTGAAAATTAAGCAATAAAAAACGGGCATTTTTTGGGCAGCCAAAAATGACCCCAAAGAAAATTCAACCAAAGGGGTTATACAGATTGTAAAGAAAAAGACAAAGGGAAAGGGAATAGTAAAAAGATAATGATAGAAAGGCGAAAAAAGCCCAAGAGGGTGCGCTGCCTGGTATAAATCAAGACGGCACCCGGGAAAGGCAAGTTCTTTTCCCCACGTGTTCAAACAAATTTTTTTATCAATATACTTTTAATTTTTTTTTATGTTTTTTTCCCCCCCAGGTCGCCCATCGATTAGATTTCTTAAAAAGTTTTTAATATGTCTGTTCTGGTCTGTTAGTTTACCTGTTGGTCAGTAGGTCCGCATAAGGGTAGGTCTTATTTTTGTTTTTTTTGGAAGCCGGTTTATTTTTCCCTTTTTATCATCTAATTTTTCCTCAGTTCTTATGGATTATTTTACCTCTAAGTCATCCTTTTTTATACAAGGTATTTTATTAACGGTGAACAGGTAGCATATCTCAGGAACCAATGATCGTAGAATATTAGGAAAAAAATCCCCAAAGGAAGTTGACCATATAGTATTTACCATATGTATATATTAATTTTTTGGAATTCAGTTGTTTTCCATTATATTAATGTACAGTCGTTTGGACATTTTTAATCGCCATTTTCTCGAAAGCTAACAAAGATAGGTATAGAATATAATACATATTTTATATCAGGTTATTTTATTTTAAACATAATTATAACCTCTGATATATACTATATACGAGGAATGTCATCCGGAACGGGACCTTTAAAACAACGGGAAACTGGAACCCCAATGGCAGGTGTATTCCTAGAAGGCTGGGGACAACTTTCTTACCTTGCTAATCTAACAAAAAGCGTGTTTTAAAAAAGTTTTAATTCCGTTTTTTTATTAACATTACCACAGGATCCTTAAAAATTTGAACACTCCCCAAGAACATTTAGATTTATGATGCTCAACCCGACTCATATACTAATTAAAAGCTCCACAAAACAAAATGTCTAGATCCGTGGGTCGGACCTTGATATTCCTATTTATTTTTCGACGCTAAATCCAAATTCGGCCTCAGAAGGCCTTACACGTCTGGGATTGACCCCAGAGAGTATGTACTGTTCAACGCTAGACCCGAATTTGTGGTCGAAGTTTTTCCATTACTAAAATTCACCTTCTAAGACCAAAACAAACCCTAGAAAGAGGTAGAAAATCGAGTTTTGCACGCTGGAATCGCAACGGCGGTATTCTCATTTATTTTTCAATGCTGGACCGAATTAGTGATTGAAAAATTTTTCGTCTACTGAATTTCACCCACTAGGACCAAAGCTACCTCTGGGTAGAGGTGGAAAATCGAGTTATGGTTAGATAACAATTCGGATTGACAAGCGCATGAGAATACCACCGTTGCGATTCCGATGGCCAAACCTCGAATTTCCATCCCTCCCTAGTGGTAGTTTCGGCCCTTGAGGGTGCATTACAGTAGGCTAAAAAGTTTTCGATCACAAATTCAGGTTCAGCGTTGACAAGTACATGAAAATATCACCGTTGCGATTCCGGCGTCCAAAACTCGATTTTCCACCTTTACCTAGGAGTAGTTTTGGTCCTAGAGGGTGAATTTCAGTAGGATAAAAACTTTTCGATCACAAATTCAGGTCCAGCGTTGACAAGTACAGGAGAATACCACTGTTGAGAGTCCGGTGTCCAAACCTCGATTTTCCACCCCTCCCTAGGGGTAGTTTTGGTCCTAGAGAGTGCATTTGAGTAAGGGTAACAATTTTGTGAACACAATTTTAGGTCCAGCGTCTACAAGTACATAAGAATACCACCGTTGCGATTTCGGCGTGCAAAACTCGATTTTCCACCTCTCCCTAGGGAAATTTTTTACCCTAGAGGGTGAATTTTGGTAGGGAAAAACTTTTCGACCACAAATTCGGGTCTAGCGTGAGGCCGGATTCGGATTTAGCGTCGAAAATAAATGGGAATATCATAGTCCGACCTACGGATCTCGATATTTTTTGGGGCTGTGTTATTTATTTCTTATCATCTGGGTATTATGGAATATTAAAAGTAAAGCCTTGATTATCTATAACAAACTTTATTTAAAATGTTAAAATAACACAAGTAATTTTAATTATTATTTTATTTACATAAAATCTTAAAACCAAATAAGGAAGAATAACTCAGGCCTATTATAAATATACTATTTTCAGATTGGCCAGTTAGTGCAGCAAAAGTTAGAGTACGTGTCAAAACTGGCTCCCAACTTAACCCGAAATAAAAGTAGGTAAATTGGTCTCTGAAATTCCTAATTTACTCGATCTTAATGTGTATACCTAGTGGGCCTCCGTTATTTAAGTACTTAAGTCAGACATTCTATTAGCATTTTATTAGACATTTTAAAGTTTATTAGACATTTTAAACAGTTTTATTAACTATTCTGCCAATTTACAAAAAAAAATAAAAATTTTCAATGTTCTTGGATAACAGTTTAATTGGCGAAACACTCGTGAAGAATACATTTTTTGTTTAAAATATCCATGTATTTTTTTTATTTCGGCTATACTGTGGCACATGTTTGTAATAACAGACTACACATTTTCATACAATTGCAGCCATGTTTAGATTTTTGACCGCAAATTTTAGTTTTGGGACCTGTGTGCGTCGATCGAGCACTCAATCCACAAGTATTTCATACGGAGAGGGCGGATGCGGATGCATCGGATATCTTTTATTCGTTTCTGTCTCGCTTTCGCGTGTTTAAATAATAATAGAAAGAATGACAAATAACGTACAGAATTTTTAAACGGTGAGCTCCCGACTTTCGGTCGCTGACAAAGTACGTATAAAATCGCTTGTTAGACCTCTTCCAGATCTAAAGCCGCATCAGGCTAATAAATATACGAAAGGCGGTTGTTAGATATGCGGCTGTAACACATGAAACGCCTTATTTTGTTTTACGTGCTTATTGTTTTTTCAGATGGAGCTGAAAAATATAGTGAATAAAATTTCGGCTCGTCACATGATTGATTCCACAAAACTAGCCTTATTGGGAGTTAGAGGGATTAGTATTGCTGCTCAATTAGATTTCGCTTACAGACAAGATATAAATTAATCATAACAAAAAAAGTGGACAAAAATAGACATTTTTAAAAATGATATTTTTAAATCATTGTCAAGTGGTAATATTTTTAGATATTTACATAAAGGTAAAATACAAGAACGATTTTGGCGTTTATTGAGAGCTGCAGACAAGACTGCTGAAGGATTGACGAAATGTATCGAAGAAGATCCAAGTGCGATTTATTGGAAGCAGTTAAAATAAAATGTCAAAAGTTGCTTCAATGCGATGGAACTACAACATACGCACTGTGAATACCGTTTTCGCGAATCGTAAAAACTAATTAGTTGTTTTCTGGAGTTTGAAGACAAAGTGATAAAACGATTTTAGTAAGGAGGCATATGGTTTAAGAAAAGCACCTAAAGATTCTGATTTCCTCTTTGGTTGACTTTTTTACAAAATCCTACCAGACATTTTATTTATTCAGTTTTAAAGCAAGGATAAAGGCGGTGTTAAACTTTTAAGAGATGTTGAAGTATTTAAGAGGGCAATTTTCTTAATTAAAGAAATTATAGCGAATTTACAGAAAACTGTTAAGTTTGAACATGGGAGTCATGGAAAAATGCAGAAAAGTAAATTTAAAAGACCCGAGAATAGAAATTGTATTATAGCAAAAGAAGTTTGCGACATAAAAATACTTTTATATAGGGTCATTTATAAGCTGCATCTTTATTAGATACAGAAAACTTTATAAAATATTTGATATAATTTCCAGCAGAAATACTGTATTCCATTGTTTGTAATTATCCTATGTTAAATAAAGAACCGAAAACTGAACTTGAAGTAATGTATATGAGAGAAGACTTCAAAAAATTAAAGGTAGACTGAATTTGCTGTCATTATTGACTAGTAACCACCTAGAAAAAGTCATTTAGCGAAGTAACCAAAATAGTAAAGATAATTATAAGTACTCTTCATTTCCAGAAAAACAAGTGTGACTAGTTATAACGTTATTACGTAATAAGTAATAAGAAAGTATACTATACAACTTTTGTAGTAATAATTTTAAGACTACGCTGCAGTCTACTAAGGTAAGTTCTAGTAGCACACATATTTTCATATCTATACATAGAACTGAACATAAAAAAAGCTTTGTATTAATATAAAAAAAAACCAAAAAAAATGTATTGTCCGATGTTCTTTTTAAAAATAGCCCACCGATATACTGTCACTGTCGATCTAGTAAAGGTTAATAATGGCCTATTTTTTAAAGGACTCTGTGAATATTCTTGGCCGACTTTTATTTTGCAGCAGTAAAAAATTTTGTCGGTCCTTCTCAACAATTGTATCTGCTCTTCAATTTTACATTGTTATCACCTTCGCCGAAAGTAAGACATGATATCAACGAGTCCAACACTATTTAAAGGTTTGTGAAAACCGTACCTATAGTTATTAATAGCTTGATTGCTATAATTTTTGGCTCAAGTTTCATTTAGGTACTTATTCCGCCACCACATTCCATAATTTTCATAGTCGCTCTAGCTATAGAAAGTATCAAAACTTTAATAAAATAAATAAAAAGCCTTGCACGTGCACATCTAGGTGTTACAAAATGCAGTGACATGATAGGATAAACGGTTTCTGTCAGATCCTTTTTTGTTATCACGAGTATGTACTTCTGGCCGCCTTATGACCGACGCTATCACTGTAATTTAGAAAAGGGAATTTAAGAATTAACCCTGGCACGCCGAAAACACCTTTACAACACTTATAGATGGCAGGGTGAATTCCCATTGGGGGAGCAAAATCACGGTTTTCTGCGCCGGAAGTGGTCATATTCGGAAAACCATTTAGTTTTCAAAACCAAAACTTCACTGGATGAAGACGGTGGAAGTCCAGTTATTTATAGCTAAAAATCGTTTTCTCCCGTTTAGTCAATATTATTCCAAGATTTATGCTACACTAACTATTATACGAATAATTCACAGTTTACCAAAATGTGTATAAAGTAATAAGAATGAATTTTACAACTTTAAAAACCTGCCAAAGAAAAAAGTAAAATATAGAAGCAACCAGATAATCGAGTTTAAATTATACACTTGAAAACAATTTATTCACACCCTTATGAGTTTTGGGAATTTATTTACTTATTTGTACCATATATTGGGAAGCAATATTATTTGATATCTGCTGGGAACCAAATGACAGACACCCCAAAAATTTAAGGGCTCTTGTTTTTTATTTTCAAAAAATGGTGTTCAACCAAACTAGAAAATCTAAAGGTTATCGACTTTCTTGTGTAGGTGTAGCAAAAGTACCAAAACTTTTATTTTGTTTTCCTAAAATACAATTAAAAGTGACAACACTTGATTTTTTAAAAATCAGTACTTAAAAAACTATTAAAGTTACCCGTATGGTAGCATAAATATATACATTGTATCTAAACGTAAAAAGTTAAATTTTTAAATGTTAATAAAAATAATATTTTAATAAATATTATTAATAATGCTAAGCTTTGATGTACTGTCTTTAATAATTTAAAATTATATATATATATATATATATATATATATATATATATATATATATATATATATATATATATATATATATATATATAAAAAAAAAAAAAAAAAAAAAGCTATTACATTTCCACACACTATTTGGCCACCCTTAAGTTATTAATAAATTCTTAAAGCTTTTATTGTATAAAAATTATTGCTACAAATTTATGTCCTTCGGCATTGTATCCGTTAAGACATAAATAAACTAAGGAGCTTACTGTTCTAAAACATCAATATTAATATTATTCAAAATAAAAATCAGACTTAAGAAAGAAAAAAATTACTCTTCTAATATAAATTTTACATGACTGATCACTTACATTATTTTAATGTTGAATTTATAATTTGTATTTAAAGTAAAATTTCTTTCTTTTGTATATTCTGTTTTAACATATAAATTTTAATAATTATATTTGTCGCATCCTTGCACTGCGTTATAAGCGTTCATATTAAGCCGCGTATTCACTCAGCGAACACATACAGCTGCACAGCAACGAACGTATACGCCGTAAATACGCGTACATTTTGTTCGACATGTGCCCGGACGTCCACATTTAATAAACGTATGCGTGTAGTGTTTTTCGCCTTCGTTCCGATAATTAATTTTCATTCGTATTTCATTTATATACGTACACATCCCAAAACGACGTGCAGTGAATTTCCTTGATGTACCGACAAGCGAGCGAACCTGTCCGCAACCGAATGCATGCGTTCGTCGATAAAATTATTCACATCCAACTAACCGAACGTATACGTTCGTTGCCGTGCGGCCATATACGTTCGCTAAATGAATACGCGGCTTAACGTGTATACTAATAACCTTCAAAAGATATTCTTTAAGACAACATGTGAAGTAAATATGTATATGGATCATACTTAACAAAAAAATAAAAATGCATCTCTTTTTTGATTGAATGATTAAAAATACTACATATTGTATTATTAAATACTCATAATGAAAAGTAACTTTGTCCTTAAGCTACAATAAAGAGCCACCCATATAAGGCGTTCACTCTCGTACGTAACTAGTTTGTTAGAAAAAAAATATTTAACCATTAAACTGTCGCAACTGTGGTAAAAAACTATTTCGTAATATTCTCACGTATTCTGCAGAATTAACTGTTACGGATTCAACACGTGCATTTGTGTGTCTCGATAATGCCCTTGGAAGACATGATTCCCAAACCGTAAGCTTTAAAGAATGTAAAAACATTTGGTGTTTTAATTTAGAGTTTTCGCTGCTCCGGAGTCTGCAATTTTGTTTATTCACATATCTGTTTAGATAGAAATAAGCTTCATCTGAAAAATGAGTGTTGTTAAAGTTAGTGAACAACCGTTCGAACATTGTATTTACGAACCTTTTACTTAAAATTAAATCCTTTTTTGCACCAACTATATAATATAGGGAAGGAGTTTTTAAATCCGTTCTGGGTATTGCCAAAGCATCTGAACATTTACGCGTTGATAAGCTCAGATCGTCTCGAACAGGCACCTTTATTTTCGCCACGTTGTGTTCGCTTCTCCTGATCCTTTTGCTTTTAATTATTAGTAGTCGCGTCGGTCTTCCCGAATTTTTTTAAACCCCTGATTTCAGTAAATTAACAGAAGTCGAAACAGATACTGCAAACGAAAAACGGCAAGCAACGACGTGAGAATCGTTGTTTTACGCAGAACGCACGCTGTTCTTCCGCAAACCGCCCATTGCTACAAAATTTCAAGAAGCGAAGATCCAGACGTAGTTGTTCCGCTTGATGAATCCGTGAGAAAGATTACGAAAATGCTACAAAATTTCTAGGGCACACTCTGTACATGCACATGTTTTTTATCATGTACAATTGTAAGCTCAAGAAAGATTATTTTTCTTATGAAAAATAAAAACCAAAATTAAGAAAAAATCAAAATTTAGGATATAGCTACTTTCATTTATTATTGTAAGAGAAAAAAGTTTAAAAATTGCCATTACTGAGCGCTTGCGTATGAGAAACTATTGTTAATGGGGGTGTGCCAATAGTTGTCGAATCGAATTGTTATATTCCTTTCGAATCGAATATTGGAACTATTTGAATAGTTCGAACTTTTCGAATGACTGCAATAATTTGAACTATTCGAATAGTTCAATTGAATTCAATTGAATATAGTATTTTTCAAATAATTGATTGTAGGTATAAGCTAATTATAAAAGTCGTAGTAGCTGTTTAAAAATGATAATGCGAACGAAACGCTTAAACTTTCGATTTAAAATTACGTCAGTATGTTATAAGTAACCACAACTTTCCAATATTGTGGACTCAATATTAATGACTTGCTTTTTAAAAATATTGGGAATTTCAAATTTTTACAAACCTTTCAAAACTGGCGACAAAATCAATACCTATTTCTGAATAATCAGAAAAAAGTTTTCGATTATTATATTATAGTTTTTTCGGGTATTCCAGTTATTTAAAAGATTCAAATCATTCAAATATTTTGAACTATTTGATTGATTTGAATATTCGATTTGAAATTCGAATCGAATAATTCGTATTCGTTTCGCCTAGAATAATTTGAAAATCAAGGAAGTTTAAAGGTGTATGGAAGGCCAATGCTTTGGAACAAAGTTGTCTAGGCGTGCAGGGCAGCGGGAATGGGGGAAACGGCCACACGGATTTTGCGCAATGAATCGTAGGACAGGTTTGGACTTTCATAATTCTTTGTTCCCATAAAAAAAGTTGACATCATCAAATGTCAAATTCAGACTAACTATTCGTTAACTGTTTTTTTTATTTTTTGTACAAAATTGTTGGTTTATAAAAGAAACTATTATAGAATATTTAAAATTATTGTGTAATATTAGATTTTATATCATCTGATTTAACATGGAAAGAACTGAGGGCGCCACGCCACAGCCTTCTATTTAAATGGTTGATAGTTTTGGGAGTTTTGTATTTTTACCAAAAATCTTGATAAAATGATTGACAACACGATTATTTAAAATAAATTTTAAACATCGTATGATATCGTTACATGCACTTAACACGAATTTTGTTATAAAAGACGGGCTAGATAGTGTAAATAAGTTTAATTTACTCGTAATTATCATATTTAAAGATCGATATTTAAAAATGAAACGTTGACGAAAAACACTTACTTTAGATTTGTAATCAGCGCCTCTAGCAAAAAAATCATCAAAATCGGCAAGGGTCAAGAAAAATAAAAACCATAATTTAAACTGGTTGTTGTGTAATGTATTTTATAAATTTATAATTTGTATAAAAGTACAATCAAATAGTGTTACCTTATGCAGATAAGATTAACATATTTAAAAATAAGTATAGAATTTTTACATAAGATTTTTTTATATCGTTAGTCAGTCCAATACTAACGTACCGTTGTGTAGTAAAGGGGCTTTATCTACACCGGACATAAATATTTGGAGAAGGGAAAACTTCTGCGGCTAGCAGATTAAAGTCTAGACACTCTGGGGATGATGGAACAAAGAAAGGGAAGTTCGGGGCCTTTTAAGTTGGACTGTAAAGGACGCATAAAAGTGACACTACGTGTTGCTCTGTTGGAGCTGTCAGAGGAATTATACTTGTTAACTCCTTGGAGCAGAAGCCTGAAAATTCCTGTAAAAATGCAATACATACCCTCCGCATGTCGGTGGAAAAGAAAAGGAAGCTTTTCTGTAAGCGTGAGATCATTAATAAGACGAACAGATCTTTTTAAATGGAACAAGAATGATAAGAGTTGTAGGAAATAGCATTGTAGAGAGTATACAAATTAGACGGATGAAATACTTACTGGCTCGAAAGAGGAATCAAGCTTTTTTTAAAATAGCTGAGGCTATGGATGTAATGTGTTTGTGTCAGATAAGGTTGTTCTCAAAAGTAACGCCAAAATGATTAAATAACTTTTTTTCGCGACACCGAACATGAATGAATCTTGGAGCATTAAACTGACAAGATTTTTGAAGTCCCAATTCAAGATTAGTTTATGGTTTTGTGAAAGTGATTTTAAATTGTTTTCCTAATTAGGGGTATTTCGGTATGTTACCCTTGGATTTGCAAGACAAAACCATACAACTTTCAGGCATTTTGTTATGATATTGTAAGTAACAAACAATAA
>JAHBCN010018885.1:0-16492 GCA_019359885.1 Listronotus oregonensis
CAAACAAATGTAGTGTACCACAAAATAAACTGTTGTCGATTTTTAAAACGAAATCGTTGTGATTCCTTTTTAAAAAAAAACCCGCAATCATCTTTTCCAACACTGGGGACTGTCTAATAACTGGCTTGGCATCGTTGAAAGATCCTTGAGCCCACGGAAATTTTTTAATTGACCTTAAAGGCATAAACCGATGTTTCGTCAGCAATGATGATTTTATTAAATTTATGTGCACTATTTCCCCAATGTGTTTTTAAATTATGGGGTTTTAATTTAAAAGATGATGGTGCAAGATTTTTTCGATTGAAGTCATTCCAACCCCCCAAAAAATAGCTCAAAAAAGATATTTACAGGATTGTCTTTTATCATTTGTTGAACGAAGCTTTTTTTTTTCAGCGGAAATTCCCCCCTTTTACGCAATTCCCCAAAGAAACTCGTTAACTTCAATTCATTAACCAGTTGTACACTCTTCGAACTGGGCTTCATCACGAAAAGCACCCAAAAGTCTTTTGAGCACTGCTTTGGGCACAGACCACAAAGTCATAATAAATTATGACGCGAAAATTTTCCTGTAAGATGGTTTTAACGCTAACAGAAAAATTTTAAAATTTAACGAAAAATTAAGATAATAGGTATCGACTTATAATTGCTTATGTCAAGACTTAAAAAAATATAGATTTTGTTTTCAACCAACTTCGTGTCGTAGGTGCCTTAAGTATATTAGTTTTCAGAAATTTTCGGTATGACCTACGTATTAAGCGAAATTTATATTCTTTTTGTATCTTCAAGTCCAAAATTTCTGCAATGACGCATCGTCGTTTTAGAGTCCCCGGGTTGTGGGGGTGGGGAATCAATTCCAGTGGCGTATGCTTTTTTAGAAAAAAAATGATAAAATTTCGTTAAACATGAAAATTTTTTTTACAAAAAAAAGTTATTTACTCACATTTTTATCAACCCTTTAAATTAGTAACAAGCCTATTTATTTTGGTATTATTCGGATTAATAAAAAATGTAATTTGTTTGTTAATTTTGCACCTCTATTTTGAGGTCATAGAACACAAATTTGAGTTTTTTGGCGATTTTTCAACTTTTTTCCAAAAAAAAAATCATTTTTTACTTTAATTTTACCTTTTTGATTTTATTTTGCTACAAAAAAAAAATAAAAAAATTTTAGTCAAAAACAAAATTTAAAAAAAGATTAAAAAGCAGAACGATGAAATCCAAGTTACACCACTTCCCAAATTCACCACCGATCTTGCAATTTCTTTAAATTTTTTAATACTTTTATTCACACGCTTCTTCAAAAATATCCACTATATAAGGAACAAAAAGCTCTGAGATCATCAGCTTGTAGAATCCAATAACTATTTCGGGTCTTTCTGTTTCCATTTTTTGGGATTTCCATATCGAAATTTTTTTGATCAAACATTGGGGTCGAGCGAAGCAAGGTTCGCATACCTTATAAAAATGTCATAAAGAAAACTATTACAACCTGGTAACAGGTCAATTTTTTTAAATTTCGAGTTAAATTTGGACGTAAACGTTTTACCTTTTTTTTTATTGAAAATTAAGGTTTTTCCTTATTTTTAAGTTTTTTTTTTTAATATTAACATAGTATGATTTTTAAATATGTTTTCGTGCAAATGACAAATTTAAAGGAATATGTGAAAAATGGAATAAACATTCTTATTTTTTTAAATACTATAAGAGGCAGCCAAAAAAACTTCTGATTCATTTTTAAACAATCGAAAAGAAAAAAGTGTGCAAAAAAAGCGAAAAAATCGCATTTTCTAGTACCCCAATAATTACTAATATTGTTTTTTTTCCTTTTTAAAACTCTGAAACCGTACGCGAAAAAACTTTTTTTTAAAGTTGCAAATTTTTGCAGCACCCAAAGTGGTTAGTTCTGGATTTCGTTCCCGAATCCCATGGTAAACATTTTTAACCATTATTCGTTCTTTTTAAAGTTAACTGAGTTTTTAGGCGGATAACTGTTAAAGGTTGGTTAATATTCATATTTACAAATTAAAAAACTTTTAAAAACACTAAATCTTTATATACAATTTTATCACTAAATAAGATAAACTATTATAAAATTGGCACAAAACAATATCTAACTAAATTATTAGAAATTTATAATATTTAGAAAATACCCTTATAGCAATTAAAATTTAAACTTACAAAATCTGCCATAATCAATAATAACTAAATAAAATCATCGAACAGCACAAAAAACCCCGTCTAGCTTATTTTCAAGTCTCTTCGTTTTAAACTAAGGAATGTGTTTGCCCTTTTTTTTGTCTTTTTGATAACAATATTTCAATACATATTGGCGGGATTTTAAGTGCGATCGCTGGTGTAACTTATTTTCGCAAAAAATACAAGGCAAAAAACTTTTGGGTTTTTATTAGGTTTCCTTTTCCGTATTAAATGAGTACGACAGAAATTTTGGGCTTTAGGTATAGAATAAACCAATTTGAAAATATAATGAACTTTCCATGATAATTGGGTTTTTTTTAAAACAATAAATAGTTAAAAGATTTCCTTTATTTTGCCGGGGGCCAAACAGTGTAGTGGGCTAAACATGGGTTTTTTTTCATAACTAAAAAAAAAAAAAAAAGTCAGAATGTGCATTTGTTTTAATGAATTAAAAACATTAAAAAAAAAATTTTTAAAATTAAAACAAAGAAGATACCACAAACAAAAACATTTTCCTAATTGTAACCTTTAAAATTTTTATTTTAAAACCCTTTTTTTTAAAAATTTTAAAAAAAAACCCAAAAAACAAAACAAAGCAAATTTCTTAAAAAATTTAAAATTTTTTGGCGTTTTTCCTTTTTTTTTAATTTCAATCAGTATTCCTTAATTTTCAGGGAAAGAAAAGGCTATTTAAATATTTCTTAGTTCTGTAGCGGATTCATGTTTCAGTATTTTTTCTTTGAGATTACTCGCCTTAAAAATTTTTAAAAAATAGGACCACTTTGGCCCGGTCCGGGGGGTTAAAAAAGAACTGAGCTTGGCCCTGTTGTCCCCTATGAACTTGCAGATCGCCTGCAAAAAAAAGAAAAAAACCCCCAAAAAACCCAAAAAATCAAGAACACTAAACTACGTTTTGGTGGCAAGTCGGCTATCGTTGTCAAGATGAAACATCAAAAAAGAAATTTAAACTAAATTTTAAGAAATTTTGGATATAGGAAATTCTGAAAGCTTATATACTATATACAGGGTGATTACGTTGAGTGTCCTATTGTTGGGAAACCAAAAAAAAGTACTTTTGAAATTTGGCACACGGCCGTAACATAATAAGCTACTTTTAAAAATATTTTGGCAAGTGAGCATTGCCAGATCTAACCGAAACCAACGGCAACATTGTAAAAAATTTTAAATGGACACCCCTAATAAAAATTTTTATATATTACCGTTTTAAGAAAATAAAATTCATTTTTTTAAGGAAAATTATCTTGTTAAAAAGGTTTCATATTTACGTGCCAACCGAGCTGGATACAGAATTTTTTGGGGTTGAAATGCATGTATTTAAAGATCTACATGCTAATGCAAATATCCTACGGGGTTTCCCAAAAAGTTTGCATTTTTCCGATATTAAAAAGATTAAAATCAATTTTGTTCAACATACGATTTTATCCCTTTTTGAATGAAAAATTTACCTACAAAATGTCCAACATGTTCCTATACCCATTTGCCACCGTTTTTTAAATACACACAATTTTGAATTTTCCCTGTTTTTAAATACTATCTACAGTAAACCACCGGCTTTTCAATTTACCTAGGTAGGCCATGACAACTATTTGACATATAAGGTAAAAAATATTTATTTTGTTTGGTTAATAAAAATAAATTCTATAAAAATTTAAAATTGCTTATATTTAAAAAACGGTTGCAGATGGGTATAAAAGATGTATGGACATTTTGTAGATAAATTATTGGTCTATTAAAAAGGGATAAAAATATGTTGTATTTGACAAAATTGAGTTTTAATCATTATTTAATATGGAAAAATGCAAATTTTTGGGACACCCTTAATATATTTTTTAATAAATGCAGATTTTTTTAAATACATGCATTTCAACCCCCAAAAAAAAAAAATTTCTAGTATCCACTCGGACACGTAAATATGCCTTTTAAAATGATAATTTTCCTTAAAAAAGTAATTAATTATTTTCTTAAAAAGTAAATATAGGTATAGGAAGATGTTAATAAACACTTAGAATTTTGTGTAAATCCAATATTAATAAAAACGGGGTATTCCATTTAAAATTACAATGTGCCGTTGGTTTCGGTTAAGGCAACCTGCACTTGCCAAAATCTTTTAAAATGTAGCATTACCTGTTGCCGTGTCCAAATTTCAAAAAGTACTTTTTTGGTTTCCCAGAAAAAGGAACTCAACGTGAATCATCCTGTATGTCGTTTTGTCATAAATAATATATTAGTTTATTTAACTGGTGTATTTATAATTTTAAAAAAGATCAAAAAGATAATGTGGTGTGTTAAATGATTTTAGGTTTACCTGAAATTAGTTTGGCATCAAGCATAGTTTTAACAACATTAAACAAATGATTTCCAAAATTTGAACAACCAAATTTAAGACAAAATCAAAATAAACTTATTACAAATCTATTTTTACCATATATTTCTGGGTTATCAAAAATTTTTTAACGAATAGGTAATTTATTTAATATTGGTACTATCTTTAAAACATTAAGCACTATTGGATAAAATAAAAAAGAAAAATTATTTTCAACTAAGATATCTTTTAAAATTCTTTTTTGTTTTCTTTGTGTCGATCAGAACAAATTATTTTAGTTTTATCAAACAGATTTTTTAAAACTCCTTTTTTACCATTATTGAGTGATGGTAGTTAAAATTTAAGTATCTGTTTGTATGTGTAGGTTTTTTATAAATTATAGTTCCAAAATTATGTGTATTTTTTTATTAGAATATCAAAAAAGGAAGGTTGAAAGTTTTGTTCCTTTTTTAAAGTGAAACGAATTGTAGGTTCTTGTGTATTAAAAAATCATTAAGACAATGTTAGTCGTGTTGATATATAAAAAAAAATGTCATCTTTATATCTCCACCAATTTAAAGGTATATAATGATAATTTTGTACAAAACTAAATTAAAAATTTTCCATAAAAATATTACTCAATAAAAGTGACAAAGGTGAACCCATGACCATGCCAAAAGTTTGTTTTTAAAAGTTTATTATCTAAAAAATTATAAGGCGAGTAATCCCAAAGAAAACATCCTGAAACTGTTATTTCACTTTTTTCTAATACGAAAACCACAATTATGTCCCTATTCAATCGTCGCACAGAGGAGTAATTGGGTGCTGTAGGCGGCCAAAATTATTTGTTTAATTTTAATGGTTTTTTATACCTAATTTACTTCGAATGAACATAATATTGTGAAAAAACAAAATAACACCCCACTCACAATATTTTAACCCCTTTTTACCCCACATTATAACCTTCTTTACAAGCAGTAAGAAAAAAAATCAATTAATATTATGAATTTACATCTATATTATAATAAAACAGTAATTTTGTAAAAAACTAAAAGTTTTTAATAATCAATAAATATTAAACCATAAAATCTTTTTTTTATATGAATAAAGCAAAATGCAATAACAAGGATAAAGCTTCTTGTTAGTTGAGCGAACAACTTCATACTGATGTTTCGTGAGCCCTAAAAATAAAATTTACACGTAACTAATAATAAAAATAAATAAAATTATTAATAAAAAATAATTCACTTGTTTACCTGCTTTAACAATCATAGAAAAGAGCCCCCAAAAAGCGAAGTTTTTTAGCTATTGCCATATCAGGTTATTTTGACCATCTTTGTCTATGTCCAAAAAAATTTTGCAGCTTTTCTTTGTCAGGGGTTCTCAATTTGATTTAAATGGCTTACATAAGCTCTTCCAGTTCAACATTTTTTAGATCTTCGGTTTTCTCCTTTTGTGCGTTCACTAGATTCATCAAGGGTTTTGTTGGACGACCTGATGAAGAATATAGGTAGGTATTTCAAAAACACTTGAAGCCAAGATTCATTTTTAAATAAAATTTTCCAAAGATCTACTGAATTGACCATTTCTGCTGAAATTGGACTTAAATTGTGACATTTTATGTCGAAATTTAATTTTCAGTTTTGCCGTAATTTTCGAGCCAACAGAACATTTTCGCAAAATCTAATTTTTCCTAACCCTTTTTTATCCTGAATCTCCTGCATAATCTTAAAAATACTCAGGCGGAAAGCTTTTTTAATCTTCGATTGACCACCCTTTAAAATATATAAATTTGGTAAAAATAAAATTGAAACAAAATATTTAGATTTAAATAAATAAAACCTTATTTCATATACATAACAAAATTACAGATCAAATAATACATACCGTTTTACCATCTCCATATTAAATTATGTTTCTCTAAATAAAAAAATTAAAACAAACACACGTAAAACCGTAAAAGATGATTTTATTGCTTCAGCTAAAACCGAAAAGCAAAATTGAAAATGAACTAAATAAGTATTAAAACAATTTTCTTATCTTATTTTTTTTAGAACATTCTCTCGATATTTTTTTTAGAGGGTTTTTTAATACCTACAGATAAATATTTTTTTTTATGGGTCTCGAATTCAAAATTGCATTTTAAAATTAATAAATAAGTACTGTAGCGGGGGGGGGCATTTTTTAAATATTTTTAATGTAATTTGTTGAGGTATAAAATTAGAAAAAAATTAAAGAAATATCTTTTTTTCTGACCATTTTTTATTATTTTTTTTTAATATTATGTATTAAATTTCACTTGTTTAAGCATAAAACTATATTTGCTGCCATAAAGTTTAAATTTAACTACGACCAAAACAAGAGCAGCCAAATTTGTGTTTTTCTTAAAGCTAAAACTTTAATTCTTAAAACAACCGCAAAAATCTTGTTTGGGAAATGTTAGAAACATACCTTTTCTATTTTTTTAAAAAAAAAAAGTAAAGAAAACAGTCGTTTTCAACAATTTTAATAAAGGTTGTTTTCAAGGAACAAAATAAATTTTTTTAAAATTTAGTGCAAAATAGTTTATATTTAAAAAGGTCGAAATCCCCATATAAAGTTTTACACTTCTGTTTAAAAAAATAAAATTATAAAAGGTGTAACTAATAAGTGTAAAACATTTAAGGAGGTGATTCTCATCGAAAAAAAGATAGGATCTTTCATATAAAGAAATTTCATTGGAGCATCCCTTTTTAAAAGATGCAGCCCCTTAAAGGGTACAAAAAATTTGTATAACAATTTTTTCACAAGCACTAAAAGAAATATTGAAATTAACCTGACGTTTTGTACTACCAAAAGACACTTAACCAGTCATTTATTTGGTTTTTCCCCATGGTTTTTAGGTGGAAAACGCAACCCCTAAAATTTATTTCAATGTAACTTTTGTCTTATTATTTGTTTACCATTTAAAAATTTATTTCCGATAGCCCTGTTTCATTCTAAACAAAAAAAGTCTCTTGGGGTTTTTTTCCCCCAAAAAAACCAGTTCGCAGCAAAAAAATTTTTTTGAACTACAGAGATACATCGTCATAAATGCGAACTGGGTTTTTGTTATTTGTAGTTAGTATCTGCATTAAACATTAAAGGGTAATAAACAAAACTAATTTATTAATAACAAAACACACAACATGTAGAAATCATAGTAAATGTTCAATTGTCTACCTTCAGACATTACGCATGCATCTAGACGTCGGCGCATTGAGCCACGTAATCGCTCAAATATTCCTGGAGTCTCCGATTACCCTGCACGCACGCTGATGCGGTTTCTTAAGTCCTCTACATCGCGAACAGGAGTACGATAAACCAAATGCTGTAAATGGCCCCAAATGAAATCGAGGGGGTTAGGTCGGGTCGAGGGGGGCGTTCTGTGGTCCTCCTCGACCTATCCACTGATTTGCATATGTTTCAGTTAAATGTGACGTGCTACTTGACTAAAATGGGGGGAACATCATGCATAAAAAAAAATATCCTTTACGCCCAGGAACTTCCCCCCCAGGTACTGGGTGCAATTTCTTAAAATTGAAGTATGTCTCACCATTTAATCGAGGAGGTAGAAAATGAGGCCCAATTAAATAACCCCAATAACCCGAGCCACACGTTAAGAGAAAACTGTTCTTGATGGTTAGTTTCGAAAAGCGTGAGGTTTCTCAGCCCATATTGTAATTATGAAAATTTTAATCTTGTCCCGAGAAAAAATACATTCGTCTGTAAATTTATCGTCTTAGAAAGTTTTTTTCCCAACCTTTCAGCATCCAATTCCCAAAAATTTAAGACGTTCGGAAAGTCTCGCGGTAACAGTGCCTGTACTCGTTGCAGATGTTGGGTATAAGAGTTGTTCCTTTAAAATTCGAAATACCGTCATATGATCAACATTGGGGGAAAGCAATCTTTCTAGTACTGGTAGTAGGTTGTTCTTCAAATCAAATTAAATACTGCTTCCTCAAGCTGTGGTGTTCGTATTTCTCGATAGTGACCACAATCCTGCGTTCTTTGTCGAATGAACCATATTCTCATAATCTTGGGATGAGTCGAGCAAATATTCTATGTGAAGGATGCTGCCGTTGAAGATGACATTTCAGCATATCTTCAGAAGCTTCTAACCCATTCCCTTGCGACAGACCGTAAACGTAATGCATATCCAGCCATTTCCTCATTTGTGTATGCCATTTTATGCTTTCAAAAAAAAAAAAAAGTGAATTATTAAAGTAACAAACTAAGAACAGAACTACAATACACAATTAGTATTGATTCAATTTCGAAAATTCACAAACTGACAGCGTCATGCCAATTTAATTGTCACTATCGCTAATAGCGACCTACTAGATAGATTAGTTTCGTATTTTCGCATTTATGACGATGTATCTCTGTAGTTGTTCGTAAAATAATTTTTGCTGCAAACTGGTTTATTTTGGGCAAAAAACCCAGAGACATTTTTGTTTAGAATGAAACAGGCTATCGGAAATACATTTTTAAATGGTAAACAAATAATTACACAAAAAGTTACATTGAAATAAATTTTAGGGTTGCATTTCCTCCTTACAACCATGGGGTAAACCAAATAAATGACTGGTTAAGTGTCTTTTTGTAGTACAAATTTTATGTACCCCCTTTAAGGGGCTGTATCTTAACAAGGGATGCTCCAATGGGAATTTCTTTATATGAAAGATCTATCTTTTTTCGATGAGGAATCTTACTCTTAAATGTTTACATATTTAGTTACACCCTGTATATTTTACAAATTTATATGAATACTACATTAATTTAAACAACCCTGTTTGAGTACAAAGATTTAAGATCAGGCAAATAATAAACTACAATATATATCAACCTATTTTTTAGATAATTATTCCAGCGCTCCTTAGGAATTCTGAATATGAATTTGGACTATGTAGTTTCAAAAATTTTTAAAAATCATTATGACAAGCTAATTTGCCAAAATACTCCTCTGTGCGTGGTTGGATAACCCTGTATACTAGATACATGTATACAGAAATTTAGTTTTTCTCTATTGTTCTTTATAAGAATATTTCACTTTCATTATTTTTGTATTTTTTTTACAAAAGTATCGCTCATGACGCGTATTTGATGTTTACTCTGTATATTCCCATGAAACTAAAGTACTCAAAGCTAGAGTTGGAAAGGAAATTGTGGTAGATGTTTAAGGTTTGATTAAAACTTAAAAAGCATATATTTAAAAAAACATCAAACAATCCACTCCAACAGCTTTCCATCAAAAATAAGACAATTACCGTCAACTAAATACAGGGTGAGTCAACGATAGAGTAAAGTTCATTATTATGTTAAAGAAAATAGTAAATACAAAAGATGTAAAGATTCTTAGGATGCACAATTTAAAATTATTTTAAAGTATACAGTGTGGCTCAAAAAGCGACGAATAAAACATACATTTTAAATGAAACACCCTATTTTTGTTACAGTTTTGTTTTGAATTCTTTTTAAAATTCTTCCTTTTTTTATTAACTAATAATATACCTATTCAACAGTTTTTTCAATATTCAATTTTCAAAAGAAAATAATTTTTCCTTTATATAAGAAAAATTCTGGTGTCCAGCATATTTTGAAGATAAGATCTCATGTTGTTTGATGTTAGCGTTATTCGAGAAGTAATAAAAATTCATATGTATTGGAATTTAATTGATACACTCACAGAGGTGTTCAAAATAAACAGATATTTGGATCATTTCGGGATTAGAAAATCTGGTTTTTGACAACTTTCATATATATTAATGCGCATTCTGAATCTTACAAAACCACAGCTTCTAATAAATATAAGCCTTTAATTTTTGACCTTTTGATTTATTTTAAGTTTCCAAATATTGCCCTTCTTTTCTTTCGATTAAGACCATTTTGCTTTATAACATTGAATTGACGTAACAAATGTTATTGTCATTTAACCTATTGTATGTGAGTAAATAAATTCATAAATTATTGTGGTGTCAATCAATTAAAAAAATAAGTAATGGTTTGTTCTAAACTGGATCTGTTGATGTTGATTATATGCCTGGTGGGGGCGCAAATTCACAATGTGATAAGACTTTACAGGCAGAAATGCCTAATGGGCATTAATATGGCGACTGAGCAATCTTCAGTGTTGTGGGAACGGTTTAATATAGTAGTGTCATTGATTATGAAAAACAGGAAAGTGGCCGTCAGGAATTGCTACCAGCAGGGAAAAAAAAATTCAGGTGCATTCCAGGGTTTAGATAATCCCCAGATCGTGGCAATCAGTGGCCCAAACACCATGTGATGCATCAAATCTACCATTAACCGCACCACTAGAAAACACAAATATTATCCCAACCTACATGGACTACAAAGAACCCACAGACCGCGATTTCATTCAAAGGTGGCTTTACCACGGTATAAACCAAAGTTAATAAGACTTGATCTAGTGCCGTCCCAAAAATAATGTTTTCCGATGGCTCACTTTTTCACAATAATGGGCGGATTAATCGTCTTGTGCCACTAATGATAATGATTGATCTAGTCTTGATTTTAGAGAAGTGGCTCAAACCATGATAATAATGTGGTGTGGATCAATGCACTGTCAGTATTGGATATCTTTTTCTTGAAATAAGTTAACGGCCTGAATGTTTTCAAACTTTTTGCAGAATAGTTTACCTGGACTTCTTCAAAAGGTTTGACATCCCAGTTGGGATCTATCAGTGTGGTTCAACGAGATGGGGCTCTCGCGTTACCATCAGAAGTTACAGAAAATTTGCCAATAGCAATCGTGCCCACGAAATGGATCGGTAGAGGTGGATTCATTGGATGGCCCCTGATCATGTGACTTGCACCACTAGATTTGCTTTTGTGGGGATATGTTAAAGATCGTGTTTATGTGAATCCCCTACAACACCAGAAGATATGGAAAATAGGATTCGGGACGCGTGCAGGAGAATAACACCGTTTATGCTAAGGGAACGTCCAGAAAATATACGAAAAAGACTTAACATGTGTATCAAGTAGAAGGGCATATTTTTGAACATTTATTGCATATAATAATATTAAAAATAAGTTAATTTGTAGTAATAGGTATTTATTATTATTTACTTTTCTGTGAATTTAAAATTTAAAAATGGCCAACTAATGTTATAGCAATAGTCTTAGACAGAAAGAAGGGTAAATATTGGAAAAGTTAAAATAAATCGTAAAGTATTAAAAATAGGTATATGACATACTTAATAAAAGTTGTGGGTTTTTTGTAAGATCTTTCAGAAAAAATAATAATATATATGGTGCGCCATTTAAAAAATCGAGATTTCAATTTAAAAATGATCAAATATATTCGTTTATTTTGAACACCACTAATATCATCTAATTAAAATTCCGTTGCATATATATCTTTATCTCGAATAACGCTAATATCAAGATATGGTGTTTACCTTTTCAAGTAATGGCATATCTGTAATTTTTTGCGAAGTGTGAAATTATTTTCTTTTAGAAAAATTGAGTATATTGAAACTATTGGATTTAGGTATGCATTGTAATAAAAAAGTTGAAAAATTACAAAGAATTCAAATAAGAATTAAAAATAGGGTGTTTCATTTAAAAAAAGAACCCATGTTTATTCGTCACGCTTACAACCACCCTGTGCTACTTTAAAATAATTTTTAAATTGTGCATCCCTAGAAGGCATTTTACATCTTTTGTATTACTATTTTCTCATAACTTTAAAACCAATGGAATAATGAACTTTACTCTATCGTTGACTCACCACAATACAGTGTAGTAAACAAGATTACATAAAAATTGTCAGCATAAACCTCTCCCTCTATTATCGCTCCTTCCTGCAAGAAACAATTTTTCCCCCTGCAGGTAGAAATGTCCGTAATACCAACAGCGAGCGACAAAGCTAGACTACTACACCCCGGTATGCTAATATTGGCAGCAGGGTGCTGTGCAGTGCAACAACGCTAGCAATGTTGGCAGCCAGATTCAATAGCAGGAAAAAACGTGTCAGAGGAGAATTTGTTTCAGCAGGATATCGAAGTAGCGAGTCTGCCGATCACAGGTTTAATGGTGACATTTAGGGAAGTTGACGAGGAACGAAAAGGTTCTCTATGGAACTTCCGTCACTTGATAGACTTGTTCTTTTTTGACAATGGCTTGTGATAATGTGGGAAGTGTGGTAGAGAACATAATGAAAATACACATGTGACATTTATTTAAAGGGATAAATTAGACCTTAAATATTTCTTAAAAAATATATTTAAGTATATTATGTACCCTGGAGTCTTAATTTCGACGCTAATCATTGGGATTTCGACCATGCAAAAGATACAGGGTCGGTTAAATAAAGGCAAAGTTGCGCAATTTGATGCTTAATAAAATTACGTTTAGCATTTTAAAAAATTACGAATACTTCCGATGATATTCGAAAAAAACCGAATTTTTTAATTTTGGTTTCTATTGTTTCCTGGCTTTATTTGTTAGGATAACTTAAAATAAAAACACATTTTATAGCTACTTTTTCTGCTCTACAACTCAGTATGATTAAATCATGAATCTGATGTTTCGGCTTCTGTCGACCATCATCGACTTAATTTTTCTAAATACAGGAGAAGCTTGATTTTTCAATTACATGAAATCCTTTATCACTCCTAAAACACTATATATCATTACTTTGACATTTGCGAAGTTTCATTACAGAAAATTCCTTTACCAGAATATTTATTATTTATTTAACCATAATACGGCCCGATTTTTACATAAAATACAAAAGTAGACGGCAAATTAGCTTACATAAACAATTTTTACTACACTATGTAGATACACATATTAAGAATAAACATAATTTAAGGACTATAAGTCTACTTTTTTGTATCTCATGTTTTAATATTTTCATGAAAGTTTCTGTTAATAAAGTAATTTTCCGCTGTTAGATATCAATGATTTACAATAAAAACATCACGAAAATGTAATAAGTTTATTCTTTTTTACTTTCTCACCTAAAAATTTAGTTCATGGCTGTATTATGGTTAAATAAATATAAAAAATTCTGGTGATGGAATTTTCTGTACGAAACGTCGGCAAATATCAAAATAACGATACAGAGTGTTTTAAAAGTGATAAAAGGATTTTATTAAATTGAAAAAAAATCAAGATCCCGTATTTAAAAAAATTAATTTTATTGAGCATCAAATTGCGCAACTTTAAAGCTCACAACCGACCTGTATCTCTTACGGTTTCCGAAATTTGAAAATGATAAACCACATCGAATTCAAGCCTTATGTACACTGTAAAATGTTAAAAAATTATAGCTTTATGGTTTTTGACATTGAAAAACATGATAATAATTTTCTTTTTAAAAAAGTGTTTTAACTAAGTCTTAATTGTATACGATAATTCTCTTTTTTTGTCAGAAAAATAGATTACCCTTAATCCAGTAACTTAACCAGTATACAGTTATTAACAGATATATGTTTAAAAGCTAAAAAGAATAAAGATAAAATTCCCATTTTACAATCCCCAAACAATATTTCTACTTTTTTATTACAAAATATCAATATTAAAAGGCCTCTTTTGTATGTTTACAGATTATAAAATATAAGAAACCCTTATTATGTTTTTGAGTGAAACTGTTCCTAAAAATATTTTGGTATTTTACAATTATGGGGCTATGTCCTAAATATATTGCATAAAAAAATTTAAGGCATTTTTATTAGTTGTGTTTGAAATAACATTCCAATATCTATTTTTATGTTTTTTTTGGTCTTTAAAAATGTTGATTTTAAAACATTCTAATGCTAGCGTTAAAAAGTAAAAGTTATCTGATAAATTAATCTTCGTAAGCACTCGCAAAGAAAAAATTAAATTTCCTAATAATTGAAAGTGTTAAACAGAAAGCCACAAAAAAATCTTTAGTGCATATTATTTATAAAATAATTTCTTAGTTACTGAAAAAGTTTTATTTATGTTATTTAAACTACATATTTAAGTTGATATTTTTTTTCTTTTTTTTAAACTGTAAATAAAAATATTTTCTTAATATGTAAAAAAACAATAAATTCAAAAATAAAAAACGCCTAACGCATAGGCATCTGGATAAATTATAAACTTAAATATATTTTTAAAGAAAAACAAATATTCAATTTATTTCCTTTAAATAAAAATGATTAATAATTATTCTTAATTGTTAATTTTTAATTTTTAAGGTTAAAGAAAGTAGTGAAATCTGATAATATAACTGACATTTTAAAATCCCCTATGTATACAGGGCGATTTTTTACCTTAGTATGCTAGGATCCATCAAAAAGTTTTTATCATGGGGTCATTGTTTAAAAAAGTTACTATTTAAAATATCGCTTAAAAGATGCGAAAAAACTTCGTAAACCATATTCACTTATATGTTTCCCAAGCTAAAATTTCGACACCAAGATTAGTTAAATATAACTGCAAAACTGCAGTGTCAACTTAAAAGTATTTTAAATATTTTTAAATATATTTAAATAAATTTAAATATATTTTAAAACATATTTAAATACACGAATATAAAAATTTTGTCGATTGACTAAACCATTTGATGACTCGCTCTAGACCGGGGATTCTAAAAAAAAACAGTGCGTAGCATTATTGCTATAAAAAATTGGTAAATTATTTTCGTAAATATGTTTTCTAAAGAGCTAAACAAAATTTTAAAAAATGGTAAATCATACAATTGTGTGAAAAACATATAACATTGAAATTTTAATGAATTTAATTTTTATCAACACTTGTTTAGATATATAATTGTAATATTTAAATAGATTATATTATCAGATTTTCTCGAGATAAAGATATATTTGTATGACTGATTGCATTTTGTACTTGAAAAAATGTAAAATATTGTAAGAAAATTTTAAAGGAATGGACGATTCATGTTTTATATTTGTAAAATAGGTATGTGTGTCTGTGAACTTTAGTCGATACTATTACATGTTAATTTTGCATAAAAGTTGTGCTAGATTTAAATTTAAAATTTTTAAAATGATATTTTCAATGAATCTATACAAAATAAAAATATAATATTTAAAAATGATGGGTATATGTAAAAATCATTTAATTTTGAATGCCCCAGCAAAAATGGTTTATTAAGATAATGTGGTTTGTTTATGAAAAAAAACTGCCAAAAATAGCTATTTTATTCTTTAGAGTGAAAAAAAATTTTAATTTAATTGTAATTTATGATATTTCCAAGGACTTTTGTAAAGACTTAAAAAACAAACAAAATGGCTTTTTGTAGCAATCCTAATTGCTGCATTTTTGAAGAAAAGTCAAAAGTGCGAAAATTGACAACCCTTTTAAAATTCATAATTGGACCCTTCTAACGGTTGGAAAGCTGATCTTGAGGAAAATGTTGTTTAAACGGTTAAGGCCCATTGTGGTTTTTATAAAATTGCAGTTTAAATATTTTCAGTGATATGTTGGACGATTATAGCGTATTAACTGTAATTGTCCTATTTGAATGTAGTGAAAAGATTATTAAATATTATATTTTATCCTAAAATTTTTTTATCTTTAATTTTCGTAAAAATTTGGCAAAACGTGTGACAGATGGTTTCAAAAATTGTGCATCACGTGCTATTTCGCCCTTGAGTTGGAGTAGTGAGGGGTGGAAGCAGGTTAGAAGAAATGTAACGCCAGTCGTTCGTATTTCTTAGGCTTGCTGTTAACCCTCACTTTTCTACTCCAAAAGCAAAATCGCTAGTTCAGGGTAATGTTTGAAGCCTCTTTTCATACTTTGTACCAAATGTGTATGGAAATCGAAGATATACAAGTTGTAGAATAAAATATAAAAATTATAGCACTTAAAATATTACTGCAAAATATTTAATCCACGATTTAAAAAGAACAACATTAAACAACATAATTAACACAGGTCCACAAAACAAGTGGTGTGTGCTGGGTGTCGGACTAAAATTTTCTGTATAT
>JAHBCN010018886.1:0-16502 GCA_019359885.1 Listronotus oregonensis
TATATTTATACAATATATATATATATATATATATATATATATATATATATATATATATATATATATATATATATATATATATATATATATATATATATATATATATATATATATATATATATATATATATATATATATATATATATATATATTATATATATATATATATATATATATATATATATATATATATATATATTATATATATATATATATAATTTAAAATTTCTTTTTATTTTTTCCAAATTTTTGTAGTTTTCTACAACATGGAATATCCGAATTTTTAAAGCCCTCAAAAATTTTTTTTTTATATTAAAATTAATTTTAAAAAATAAAATCCCAATACTTAATAATACTGGTAAAAAAAATTTTTAAAAAAAATAAAAAATACCCCAATGAAATGGCGAAAATTGATGCTATGGTAAATTTTTCCCACAAAAACTGACAAAACACACTTAATTTCTTTTTTTATTAAATAGTTACTTAAAAAATGGAAATGATGAAATTTTTGTTAATTTAAACACTGGTAATTAAAATGCATGTTCAAAATTTAAATGCAATTTAAAAAAAACAAAACGCATTAACGATTGATAGTAACTCAACATAGGAAAAGAGCCCCATGAAAACAATTGAACAAAATTAATAAAACAAAATATCTGTCACGTCAAGGAAGTAAGTTGTAAAGAAATTGTTCATTTGTTTTATTTAATAATATTTTTCCAAAAAAATGTTAACATTTAAAAAAAATATAAAATAACACAAATAAACAATTTCTTTTAAGCTGATATTTTGCTTCTTAATTTTGCCAAGGAGTTTTATAATTTATACAAACATAGGATAATGTTGGTTATGATAAATTTTGCTAATGCAAGGGTTTATGTTTTTAACATTGCACTTAGAGTTTTTTAAAAATGCATTTTAATTACCAGTATTAAAATTAACCAATAATTTCATAACATGTCCTATTTTTTAATGCAACTATATAATAACAATAACAAACAGAAATTAAATGTGTTTTCTAAGTTTTTGTGAAACTTAAACCATATTATCATCAAGTTTGACTATTTCCATCCACTATTTTTCGAAATTTTGAAAGATAATGCTTCATTTTGCAATTTTTTTTGTGAAAAAAATGTCAAATTTGACAGCTAAAAAAAGTCGCGTAATCATCCTTATATACATTATTTGGCATGATTTTTAAGCAAAAACTTTTGGCAAAAAGAAAATTTACCCAAATTAATTAGGGAAAAATTTTCCCATTTGATGCGGACTTTATAAGTATAGTGTATACGGCGGTGAGGGGATTTTATATCAACATACCATAAAAAAGTTTTACCAGACTAAAATCAAGTATTTAAAAGTGCCTTTCACAGTACAGTATGAAATAAACTAAATTACCTAATGCTTGTAGACTTTTATTAATGCGAATTTATGCAATTACTACCATTTTCATATTCAATTATGGGTGTCTTTACCAGGCGTCAAATCGTCGCACTTTTTTTCTTAAAACTGTCATTAAAATAAAAATGGAGGCTCATTTTAATTTTAATTTGGTGCACATTAGATTTTTAATTAACTATGCACGAATATTATACGGGCAATTATATGTGAATATCAATTTTAGGCATCAAATTTAATGGACATTTGATGATTCTAGAAGACTTTTTTAAACTTTTAACTGATATAGCAATTTAGATGTTAGTACACAGGGTAAAAGTTGGTTCCGATTAATATTTTACATTTACATATTTTAATAAGGTTAACGAAACTGTAGCTAAATTTCAAATTCAAAAAATATCATAACTTACTTGATACTTCAAGAAAGCTTTTATTTGACTTAAAACAAGGATTAAATATATTAATTACCACCACTTACACTATCTGTTGTGATATAATTATATTTTTAGGTAAAAAAGATATTTCTTACATTAACTGTTAGCTATTTTCCGAAATTCAAAATCATTTTATTTATAACCAGAGTATTGTTTTGCCAAGTGAGTGAGTTTATTCCTGTAAGGAGAAAATGGTTAATTTTATTAAAATTAATGCCAGTTGATCTATCTGCATTCTACTTGAAGAAAATATCTACAAAAATGATTTAAGAGTAATAATAGAAGAGACTGAAATGACTAAAAAATATTCTTCTTTATTAGTTGAAAATATATAAATATACCCATGTCCATTTGTCCGTGAATAAAACTGTTATTATTTTAAAACAATTAATCTTTTTTGTTTATTTTTATTATTTTGTTTTTACGATCAAAGTTAAAGGAGATGGGTAAAATTCAATAAGCTAACATCATAGATAGAGAAAGCATTTCATTCATAAACGCAATCGAGAGCTGCGCCCAACATGTTTTTGTTTATTATTGGCGATAGAATGGTACAAGCATAGTTTGTACTTACTTGTGAAATGATAATTCAGGAATCATATCCGTCACTTTACACACTTTGCACTGCCTTACCATTTTAATTTATTAAAAGTACTTACACAAAACTGAAATTTATACAATTGTCACAAAAATTACCCAAACAACAAAAAACATTTAACTCAAACGCCATATTAATGTGTCATCTGTCGAGAAGCTGAAGTGGCGGAAGTACCTTCTACGAAAAATTCGCTGTTATCACGTTGTCGCGCCTTTATTAATAGTGTAAGAAAATAGTATTTTGACATCATTACTTTCTGTATTATACTTTATGTAATAAATATAAAAATATTATTTACAGTTTAAAATACAATAGTAGAGCTTATTTTGATGTAATTTTAGGAATAAATTAAGTAAAATTTAATCATAATATAGTATCAAGCTAAATGAAACAGAAAGATACTTGGCAGCCATGCTTTACGACAAAATAGTATTTGTAATAACCATTTTCGGGTTTTGGTGGATTTTATTGTTTCGAGTACAGAGGTTCATTCATCGCTAGGCAGAACCTTAGAATTGCGCTATGATGCCACGCTTATGCCAAATCGATGTTTCTCAGTTAAACTAACAGCTTATTGGTAAAATTTGACCTTTTTTCGCCCATAATATTCGTGAAAATTTAAAGTTTTAGCTTGGGCTATTTTATTATATTTATAATAAGTCCATGTATCTTTATTTACATCTACAATTAATTGGTAAAAAATGAAAATGGCAAGTATCAAAAAAAAACTTTTAAACTTGCTATTTTATTGAATTTTTGCCACTTTACACGTTGTGAGGTCGGTTGGGACCTTAAAGGCTCTTAAAATTCGTAATAAAAAATCCAGGACCGTATTTTAAAAAACAAAGTTTATGATGGCAGCTCAAAAACGAAACGTCGGTTTGTAAATCTAATAACACTGTCTTATAGAACAGAAAAAGAAGCAATAAAAATGTAAAATTTATTTTGTTACATTTATTCAAATAAAGTCGAAATCGAAAATACTCGATTTTTTCCAAAAGTTTTCGGAAGTATTCGAAATTTTTAAACTTTTAAGGTAACATTTTGATCAGCATAAAATTGCGCAAAGATGCCTCTATTTAACCGACTTCGTATCTCTTCAGGTTTCCGAGATCCCAATGATGAGGCTCGAATTTGGGACACCCTGTACATTGTAACCGATCTTCCCTGAAGCACTGTGGGTCACCCTATATGCTAACTTATTTCAAGCCGAGTGGGCTAAGTAACTATTTATTTAACTTCTCAACCTGATGATTACAGAAATATTTTAAACAGAATAAACTTTATCTGTCCCTGATTATAGACATAAATTTTGAAATTCTTGAACCGAAGCAACTTTTACTGACTTTAACATTCTTTCATAAATATCTAAACAACATTCTAGTGAGTTACAAAAGATAAGATAGGAATGTTTTGTATGTGATTATTTAATATTCTACTGAAAATTAAAATTTTGTTGACATAAGAAAATTATAGAAAATTATTTCGATTTAATATTAATTGAAGCTTGTGATGGTATAAATATTCTTGCATTTCTGTTAAGTTTCTTGAAAATAAATATTTACTACCGTAAGCCGTTGCTAAGCAACAAAAACTAATAACTAGTAGTCACAAAATTATTAAAAATTCGACATTTATACCTTAAGTTATTTATTTGATGCAATATAAAAATAAATTTTATAATTTCAAACGTTGCGTTATGTAAGACAATAATTATTTAATATTTCTGCCCAACAGGCCGGCGACTCGGGTTCGATTCCATTCGGCAGGAGAAACATATATATGTCAACGCCCTTTGCCGCGTCGAAACACCGCTTCCCGTAAGATTGGAGAAGTTAAGCGATGTCGGGCACGGTTAGTACTTACAATAAGATGGATGACCACCAGTGAACACCGTTTGCCATTGGGTGTGGTTCGGAACACCCGTTAAACTGTAGATCCCGTTTAGCTGACATTACCCAGACGTTAATGGGGGTAGTAATTTGTATAACGTTCGTGGTTGGTTAAACATCTGAGCTGTCATAAAGAATAAAAAAAGTTATGTGACAATTTCTACAACGTTAAAAATTATTGCCAAATAGCAAAGGAAAAAAAGAGGAAATATTCTGTCCAAACAGCCAAATTTAAATAAGTAGCTACTATTTAAGACATTCAAATCTAGTTGATGGATTCTTACCACTTGTTGGCAACCCCTTTTCCTCTGATATTAAAGAAAATCTAATGACTTTTTAAATTCTTTAATAAACAACCAGGAGTTTGCTTATTTAGTAAATAATAAAGTATTAAGACATATTAGCATCAGTTGGTTAAGTGCAAAGTTTAGTTTTACCATCGAATTATGGGCACAAAAAGATGATGACTCCGCGTTAATATTTGGTCTTAAATCGCCACTACTAATGTAGTACTTTTTATCTGAAAGCAAAATGTTATTAAAATACATCGCTCAGAATTAAAATGTATGCCATAATCTTCTTCTTCCCTGGGAGCCGTCTTGATTTACCGGAGTCAGCGAGCGCAACTTCTTGGGCTTTTTGTGCCTAATCTTCCATTATCTTTAATACTAATCCTCTCATAAGCCTTGTTCCTTCTACAAGTCTGTATAACCCCGAAACTCGTTGGTTGATATATTCCTGTGAGCTCATTTTCGGTTGCCCAAATAAGGCCTGTCTTTTGTGATTTACCGCTTCACATGCGCACAGGATATGGTAGGCTGTTTCTTCCCCCTCGTCGCACTTTCTGCAATCTGGGTCCCCATTATATGAGCCTATCTTGTGTAGGTGTCCTCTTAGGTTATCGTGCCCTGTTAGCAGCCCTACTGTTATGCGAAGTCTTTTCCTACTTTGTCTGAGTAGTTCTTCCTTCATTCTTTTGGATGGGCCTCTTATGAAGCTTTTTCATGTCTATTTCTACTGAGGCATCCCCAGTATTCCTCGTGTTTGTTTCGGATCCATTCCCTGGTCTTCCCTCGTGCTGTGGTTTTGGTCACTCCGAGGGCAGGTTCTGGTCCAAAGTATGGTGTGGATGATCCCTGTCTTGCAGCTTATCTGCTTTTTTATTGCCATTATCTGGAGTTATAACTCGTGGTATTTAATAACCTTTTGACAATAAATTTCAAAACACACCTTTAAGAAAACAATTTTAAGATCGCCATAAAACCTAGTTCTTAATAATAAAAACAATAAATTGTATTTTTTGATTCAGTAATAAAATACATTTGAGTGATAAAGTGCTAGTGTCTTTAAAATCTTTAGTTATGGAATAGTTCTTTCAAACACCATATTTTAAATTAATGGGCAATAACTCCTGATTATGACATAAATTTTAATTCTAAGCAACGTGTCATATGACAGGTTGCACTTGCACCAACGTTTTTTACGTCTCTTAGATTGTTTTTAAGCACTGACTATCCCTTAAGTTTTAAATTAAGTTTAGGATTTTCTTGTATCAAATATAGGTTTAGTAAAAATAAGTAACAATGGATTTTTTTAAACGATGATGGTTTGGAATTGATATTATAAATGCAATATTATATTTTTAAGAAGAATTCACGAATGTTAAATTATTATAACTTACTTATTGCATTTTTCAGGTTTATTTTTATCTTCTTTTTTATTTTTTTGGGCATTGCGAGATAGATAATCTTACGTACTTCGAAAGGTTGAGATTAGGAAAGCCAACAGTGCTTAGCTTACTGGAGCAAATCGAAAATGAGCTTGAGTTTAAATATAAGAAGTTTCTATTGACCTTTAAATTTTGAATATTTACCTTTTATTGTAAATTAGAAATATTCAAATTCGTTCACATAAAGAAAAGTTTTTTTTGTTTTAATCATGTGTTTATATCTTATAATTATTGACAATAATTTTTGTTTTCTATGGCTAAAAAGTTAGGCCCCCTGATCTTTTCTTTTCCATTTTGTTTCAAATTTTAAAACAAAAAATTAGAAAGTAACGACCGATTTTGCATTTTAATCTTCCTAAAATGAAAAATAAAGTTTTTAACGTTTTTACGTAATACCTTTTATCACACACAAGCTAGAAAAGGAGAAATCTAATATTCTGATTATTCGCATTGTAGAGGCCAATAATTAAAAAAGAAGAAGATGCAATGTGCAGCACTCTTAGTTAAATTGCAATAAAAATTTAATGGTAAAAGCAAAGAAATTATAAGTTGCCCTTAATTTTAAGATTTTCTTAATTAAGATAATTTTGGTGCGACCGGCCATTATTTTGCGTTGTAAGTGACCCTGTATAATATCGATTTGAGTAAAATTTGGTGAGCTGTTATTTTAGATCATGCAAACCAATACCTCAAAATACTAAACTGTGAAAGGCTTTCGCGGCCATTGTCTAATGTTTCAATGGTTTTTGGGCTGTTAGGCCGGCGTCGATTGTCTGGTTGACTTGACGTTTCGCCAACACGAGCGGTTGGCATCTTTAGAAGTTGCTTCCTGGTTGACAGTATGCGAACTACTGGACTTTGCGTGGTCGTTAGCTCGTATTTATACGTTGTGGAGGCAGTGGGCGGGGCTTCGGTTACTTTCGGTTTCAATCGGTTCGGGTCGGTTTTGTTCGTAGAGGGTGCAATTCTAGCACCCTTAATTATGAGTATCCATGTTTTGTTGATCTTAACTGCTTCCTCTTTCTTATTAAAGTTGTTGCTATGCTTTTCTATCTCTATGGCTTCTCTGTAGAGTCTGGAGTGGTATGCCGATGTGGTAGGGAGTACTTGGGTCTCCTCAAACTTTATTCGATGGTCCGACCAGACAATCGACGCCGGCCTAACAGCCCAAAAACCATTGAAACACCTCAAAATACTGTTTTTGACATATCCTGGTGGCTTTTTCAAGTGATGCTTCCTTGATGTCTGCTTGATTTGTTTAACTAAACGACATCAGCAGGGCCTTTAATTTTCAAAATCATAGATACATTTTTAAAATTTTTTATGTTATAGATGCGCGGTCGCCTCTAGTTTCAGGGTTATAGTCTCAAAGTTGGATTTTTGGTAAGTTAAGATTTCTAATACCTCCTTTGATTTGGATTCAGCAGATCATTTTACATAAGAATGTAAAGTTGAATGTTTTACCTAGTAAATTTTCATACATTTTTTTTATTTTTACTAGTTTTTTAAGGTTAGGAAGAAACGGTGACGTGATAACGAAATTTTGTTGCTGGATTCGTTATCAGGAGTTAAAATTACTACGAAAAACATATATGCCTCATTAAAAGTGTGCCCAACTTTTTTTGGTATAGCCCTGTAATTTTAAATATTAATTTCTGATGTGAGCTAAACATATTGCTGCTAACAAGCATTACCAAAAAATACAAAATAAAAATATGTCTTTTGAGTAGGCACACACGCTTCTCCAAATAATTTTTTAACTAGCCTTTAATAAATTAACAGGTCATTGTTGCATCTACTACCTCATTCAAGAAATGTTTATGCATTTTATAAAGTAAATGTAAAGTACAGTAAATATTGCAATTGCATGGTGGCGCCCAAAAATCGCATAAATATTTATTCTAGTTTCGTGAAAAAGTAGACAAGGTCATTTTTATTAAGCACAGGGCTGGATTTAGTCTTTGTTAAAAAGTTTAAAGTTAAAAAATACGGCTCCTTTTGTATTGGTTAGGCAAGAGATAACGACACCACTGAAGAAAAGTGGCATAACTCAAAAAACTTATTTTAAAGAATATGGCCAACAAAAAACTGTGAGATTTTTAAGGTATAATAACTAAATATTTTTCGAATATTTTTTGACACGAAATAAGGAATTGGGGAGTTTCTGAGGAAAACAACATATGTCAAATTTTTATAATATTTAGTAAATAAACAAAAACAATCGTTGACTTGTGGGCTTTTTATGAAACTGGGTAAATTTTAAACGCCCATAACGTTGAGATATGTACTTTTTAGAGCAAACTAGAAGGTTCTATCGATGTAGTTCTGTGTAAAAAATGCAACAATGGTGCTAGCTCAGTTTCTAAAAATATTGACATATGTTGTTTTTCCCAGACACCCCTCAAGTGATGTGAATTAATAACATATTATGTTTTTTAAAAATATTTTGATTTTAAGCTTAATAAAACAAAATGTATGTATATCCTTGGCCTATGTATTTTTTTCTGAAAATAAAGTAATATAAATATGTCACTTTAAGAGCTATGTAGTTTTCTTTTCTAAATGTTAATTAGTAGGTTACTTAAAACTTACACAAAAACAGTTACAGGAACAAACTCACTTTTTTATAAAACTCATTTTATGAATGCCATCATATTTTGTTTAAAGTAGTTAAATTTTGTCTTGAACAAAAATATGTCTCTCTTCGTGTAGCGACGACAATAGAGAAGCAATGGTGATAAAAAATATTAACTTATTAGCTATTTAGGTCATCTTATTTTTTTCTGGGTATTCTTAGTCATATTTCATTTGATTTTTTGCATATAACTCAAAAACTGCATTTTTAGACTAATATCACATTTCTTCCGGAGAGACAATAGGATTTTAGACTGGACTAGGAACGAGTAGGCTCGTTAACAAATTCCCTACTCACAATTTTTTGCAACTAGCGTTTGTGCTTGGGTAACCACTTTCTTTTAACTTACATCGATTATTGTAGATCGTTACTCTTCTAGCTTTTACCTTAACGGTATTAAAGTACCCTAAGACTCAGTAATGGATCATAATTTAATTTTTCTTTACATTAACGATCTGGTTTCATTTACAATTACGCTAATATTGATTTTCTCGCTTTAAGATAGTTTTTTATACTTGATATATATGAGCATTAGTGTACCCGAAGAAAAATTAAGAGGTATACGCTGACTGAGGTTAAAAAGTAACTTTTTACAAAATATAATTTTAATAATTTGGTAGCCATTTCTTGAAAATAAATTATACCTGCCTTTATGCCACGCCACTGATAAAGATCAAATCTTTACTTATGTGCATCACAAAACATTTTAACTTATTTGTTCTATTCAAAGTTTTTAAGTTAAGATTAACTGGAGTTTATTTTCTGACTGTTTGTATAACTTTTGTAAGGTTTTTGTTTCATATAATCTTCCTAAACTTTAATACATTTGTTTCAGTGCTCTTTCAATTTACAGATTTCATCCCAAAGGTAAAAATCCTAAAGACTGTCAAAATCCTCGTTTGAAGAAAATTGTTTTATACCTGCTTTTGATTTTTGCGATGGAATTTTGAGCTGTGTGAGAGGGTATTAAAAAATATTTTCTTTGCATCTCAAGAAACTGATGCTACTTGGTCGATTTCTCGCTTCGTAACCGAAGTACTGGGTTCACACCACTTCTTTCTTTGATTTAGGATCATAGAGATAGACCTAAGTCTTATCGTTAAAAACAAAACGATGCAAAAAATCATTTTTATTTTATTTTAGCGAATGAGGCCCCATTGTGCACACATACTTCTGATACCCAAAACTTCTGTCAAAATATTACTTATATCGCCTAATAAAATCTCTAGGTCTTCTTATAAATCTCTATCGATTTATCGACGATCTTCCAAAACAAAATCCTTTTTTTGGGTTGATGCACTTTTTGGATATTCTAATCGTCTTCAAGACATTTTAGTTTAACAACCAATAACCGATCTTTCTACTATTCTAATTGAAGGTAAGGTGTACTACCTATATATTTTAAACAATCGTTTATAAATTGGTTTTGGTGCTACACCCTTTAAAAATAAGAAATTTATTAGATACTGCACGCACCATATTTAGTTTTTTTTTACTACGAGAAAATAAACGTTTTGAGCACCTGTTAAAAATTACATTTATTTATACTAATAACTGCCTATGTAAAGCATTGTCTATTCACATAAACATCCTTTCAAAAAATTGTCTTTTTTTGTTATTGTCTTGGAAATAATTGTTCTAGAACCCAGAGAAACCAAAACCACTTAATGAAAAACATTGTCCTCAATCAATTCACATCATTACAAATTAAAATTTCCATTTTTTTTATTATTAGACTTCAGAAAAAGGAGGTTATTAATTCCACATGTATGTATGTAATATTACTGAAACTACAATGTATTCACATATGATAATCTATTAGGGCTTCCAGATAAATATACAAAATTTTAAAGATTTTTGTATGTATGATTGCACGTTTGTATGTTTGTCCAAGCTTTTTTCCGAAACTATTAATCAGATTGTCACCATTCTTTTAAGTGGGCTTCCATTTACTTAACTTAGAAAAGAGTTCATCAAAATCGGTTCCGTAATTTTTATGATATGACGATATGACCTAACTGTCTGGTTTATTGATGCGAGCTACGGGTATTGTGTTAAAGCAAAGATAATACTACTACGAATAGATGGTTCATTTAAATGGGGCGTTTTGAATCAGTTCGGAGATATCAATGCTTCCGTAAATGCGAATAAAATTAAGTCGGTAACCCCTGCCCAGCGAATCGAGGTACGAAACCATGTGCGACATTGTCAATGTCTGTCGCTTGTACCTTATTCGGAACACGAAGTAGCGAAAGCGGGCGGCTAAACGAATGTGTGTATTTTCTAGTCGCGTTTCATCACGCCAATAGTGAAGGCCTGCCGGCAACACTGTTTAACTTTCGTTCAAGGATGGCGCGAAAATCTCTCGATGGACATCGGCTCGCGTTAGCCAAAGTTCATTAGGGGTATCAAAAATATAGCATTGAATGGTTCATCTTATCCGTAGTAGTATTATCTTTGGTTAAAGGTAAAATATCTCAAAACAATGAACAATATTTATTAAACTTTGTCTTTTTATTTAAAAACCAAAATCATTTTCAGAAAAACAAAAGCCGACACCTAATTAAGTAATTAAAACTCAAAAAGTTATATGGTACTGCAAGTTTACCCCAATATTTAAATGTCTGATGCAAGCTTAAGGCGCCTGGTATTCTGTATACAAAACAATATTGATTGTAGGTCTGATATGAGTAATATTGATCAAATCGTTTTGTTACCCCTATGGGGCCCCTTAAGTATAGGGGATATCATAAAATAAATAACACATTGCAATTACCTCTCTTATAAATAAATAAAAACGGCAACACAATAAAGTACTGTAGCACTGTGGGCTAAAAATTGATAAAATATTTGGCAAATTTTTCTATATAAAATAAAAATGATCTAATATTATTTTTTGGTTACTGTCGGAATTTGACCTAGTTACAGTTTCATTTAGAGCAGGTCAAAAGCATTCAGGCCCGGACTTTTATTACTTATATATAACCTTATTAGTTTTATACGCACTAATAAGGTTATATACAGGCAGTGGCGTAGCGTGCTGGGGGCAGGGGGGGCGAGTGCTTTATTACATTAGCGCCCCCTCAAGTAGTTGATCTTGCAAAAAATTAAATCCCATTTGTTGCACACCTAATAAACCTCATTTTTCTAGCGCTATCTGTACACTTTATAGCTAACCGCTAAAGTTAGGCAGCATATATCCAACGTCTCCTCTTTTGTCAGCGGCTTATTTACAGTGTAAGTTTTGTTTCTTACGGGAATACGCAATAATAATTTCAGAGGATCGTTTGTTGGCAACGTATTTTATTTAAAATGGAGCGACACCCTAAAGAAAATAAAATATCTGGGGTACAGTTTCGCAAAGAAAGCAAAAAAAGCTCCTTGAGAGTGCTGACTCAAGACAGTCACAAACCATGAAACATTTTCGGTAAGTGTTTAAAAAATTGCGGCAACGCTGATTTTGAACAATTTTGAACTATTTTGTTTAATATTCTTTTTAGAAAAAACAACACTTGAGAAAAAATAATTGTTTTTGGCTTTGGATAAAATAACAATATTTTTATATTTAAACAATCTAAACATACATTTTTAAAAAGTTAATGAGAAAAGCGTGTGACCTATATCTATTTTTCATCACATGACCTAGACTTTACCCTGACACGCGGAATTCCCACATTGTTTTGAACGCCAAAATTTCAAACCTAAATCATTGTTTTCAATATTAAATATTTGTTAGAACAACTGGCGAAAAAATCGAAACAGTAAGTTTTAAATTTTCGACAGAACGGTTAAAACTTGGAATAGTATCAAAACAACAAAAAAAATACTGTATATTTTTAACTGACTTTAAAAAAAGGTTACTAATTCGATACTTATACACGTTTGGCGAGTTGAATCTTACGGATTGAATTTTAATGTATTAGACACTAATAGTAAGAGTAGACAGAGAACGACTGCATCGGTAACCTCCCACCGATAGACGCCGATTCCCCGTACCGCTCGCAATGTGAATTTGTGAAGCGAAATTTGTTCTGCTCTACCGTCTCCTTCTTACATTGCGCAAAAATCATATTCAAATTTTTCAAGCGCCGAACGTGTATATGTAATATAACTGCAAAATATTTATATATAATTAAACTTTATTACTTGTTTTTTGGGGTTTTTCGGTCATTTTTTAAATAAAAATCAATGTTTAATTGACGTTTCGGTTTATTTAGTTAAACCATCATCAGAATATCTAAAAATATTTTTCTATTATTGTATTTAATTAACATGATGAATTTTGAGAAAAGTATGATTGTATATAATTTGTAAAGTAAACACTTACCAAATATATTGTAAAAATTACAAGCACTAGATAACATTCTACTACATTTTAGTTCGGTGGTTGATATAATACTGAAATTTTTATCTTTTTAAAACCATGAACCAAACATTGGCATTACCTAGGTTAATTTATACAGAATTGTTTTATTGGGGTGCAAAAATCTGGGTTTTTCCTTTTATTATTTCTATTGCAACAATAAATTGTTGTAAATGGAGCTTAGACCCTCCGTGTCTGTTCTGAAATTTACGGTATTGTGTGTTTTTTTAATGTGAATCATTTCTTTAATGTTCCTTTTTTTATTATTACTTTCAAATTCCAAAATATTAACATTGTCAAAGTCAAAATTATGCAAGTTATCAAGTGCATGATTTGTCAGGGCTGTGTGGTTACTGTTAGGGTATCTTATGCTTTTTGATGTTCTTTAACTCTGTTTTTTAAGTATTGTCTTGTTTGGCCAATATATGTTTTTGTGCAATCACGGCAGTCGATTTTGTATATTAAATTTGTTTGATTAGGGTTTTCGATTGTAGGTTTAAGTTTTGTAAATAAATTTTAGAATTGTTGTTAGGTTTTTCTGCAATTTGTATTTTGTAAGGTTTAAGAACATGTTTAATTTTTTGTGTTATATCAGGGACGTATGGAAGGGAAATATATTTTTTATTTTCAGATGTATTTTCACTGTCTTTGTTAGAATTGTAAATTTTATTTATTCGTGCTTTAATGATCGGTTCAGTAAATTTAGTTGGATAGTTATTATTTTTTAGGATTTCCCGAACTTTTTTCAAATTGTTTGGTCTATGATTTCCACTGGATAACTTTACAGCTCTGTCAACCAATGAATTTACTACACTTCTTTTATATTAATTGGACATTTTGAATTAAAATTTAAATATCTACCAGACCATACCTGTTTTGTAAACCAATTTGTTTTTATTTTTCCATCATCTTGGTAATGTATAGTAAGATCTAGAAAATTTATTGATTTATTGTTTTCTGTTTCATTGTGAACTGTATTTTAGGATGAAAAGAGTTAAATTTATTTAATGTATATTGAAGTTTATTTTGTGGAATACAAAGAATGCAATCATCAACAAAACGTTTGAAGAAGTGTGGCTTATAATAAAATGTTGATGACAAACATAGTTTTGTTGCTTCGATGAATTCATTTTTTGGTATTGTTGTGTTATTTTTTATTTCATCCCATTTTTTATAATGGTGTTAATTGCTAGAGTCTATGGGAATATTTGTGTATAAAGATACTACGTCAAAAGAAACCAGTATATGATTTTCAGGTATTGTTTGATTTTTATAAAATTGTGAAAATCCCAGGAATCTTTTATGTGATATTGAGTTTTCCGAGAATGTTTCAAAGTATGTCTGATAGATACTTAGAAAGATTATAGGTAGCTGAGCCGACAGGGACTAACAATTGGTCGTATATTATATATAATAATCTATTAGGATTTTTAAACCAATATACAAAAGTTTATAAGTGTTTGTGTGTATGTATGTATGTATGAAGCCAAAACCGGCAAGTTATATGGAGTGGCCAGTGTCGAGACTCTGGAGTCTAGTTAAGAAGACGGGCTTGGACAAGGTACTCTAAAGAACGATAGGAGAAACCACAATAAATCTGGTAAGGTTGCAGTGGTGGAGGTCATTTTTCGCCATCTCCGCTCAAATAATCTAATCTAATCTAATGTATGTATGTTTATCCACGCATCTCTTAAAAACTATTGATTCGATTGTAACCATTTTTTTTATTGGCTTACATTTACTTCACCTTGGAAAAGAGTAAAGATTTCATCAAAATCGGTTTAGTACCTTTTATAATATGGACTAATACGTGTTAGTGTAAGGCGTGGCTTACTGATACGAGGTACAGGTGTGGTTAGTTGTGGTTAGTTCTGGTTAGCATCTCAAATACTTGGTTAAATTTGGGTACATGTAGAAAAAAATTTAACAAAATTTTTAAATAATTACAACAAAACTATTACTACTTATTGCAAAAAATACACTCCTGGACATAAAAAACCGGACAAAGAAAATCTTGTTCAAATTCAATCTTAAGTAAATAACTTTAATAGTTTTTGTGTCGATTTTATTTATCTTGTTTCAAGTTGTAGGCACTATCATCCGGGTTGTTATTTAATATCGGGCTTGCAAAAATTTCGAATAAACTTGGTGTTATACAAGGTAGAACCAAAAAGTACATTTTGCCCTAAATTTCAAAACACTCTGTGGAAGAATTTAATGACACAATAATGAATCTTTGAAGGGCATTAGTAAGCCACATATTTTTCCAACATTCCGCTTTTTAATTCATATCCATATCTTTATTCTTAAAGAAAACATGAATTTTTAAAGAAACATGCAATTTACAACAGAAACAGAAATTAAACCATTTCAAACAAGGTACTTTTGCATAACGTTGCATAGTATTGTAACGATTATTGTTTTATTGTTTTTATTTTTTATAAAAAGTGTCAGTGTATCGTCATTTAGTTTTTTTTTAACATGCGACCTGAAGATGTTGCTCAAGCTGTTGCATTAAACGACGTTGGTCGTGATATAAGTAGAGAAGCGTCAATCGTGAATGATTCGATCACAGTGACCAAATCGTTTATGAATATTGAACGATCGAATCCCGTAGGCCCGCAGTGATCGAATCGCTACCGGACTAAAAGACGGAAAGTATATAACGTAATGAATGAAGTTGTGTTTTCTGGCTGGCGACTGGCTTGGCTTCGCCCGCTCCGCTTGCAATCATTCGTTCGATGACTAGTGCTGTTACCTATTATGAAAGTGAGTAACTTGTCGATTGCGCGAATCCGACCAATCTATCTAATTCCATCAGTCGATGACAAATCTGCAATGTGCGCTTGGTCTTATCGGTCGCTATTGGTACGCTTATAAAAATGATTGATTGAATGAACGATTGAAAAGATTGGATCATTTGAGAAATCGGTACCCATCTCTAGATGTAAGTTACATTCCAAATTTCTTGGGTAGAGCCAGGAGCACTATACACGATGCGATCAGTAGCTTCCGCTAGACCGGTGAGTACGTGAGACGTCCAGGCTCTTTAACTGCTAACCGTTATATGGAAGTATGTTTATCCGACCACCTTATTCCTTTTGCTCCATTCGTTGGTGATAATATTTGATTCATGCACGATAATGCCAGGCCTCAAGTCGCAAGAGTTGTCAATGATTATCTGGATGAAATTGACATTCAACGATTAGATTGGCCTCCACGATGTCCTGATCTAAATCTGATTGAGCATGTGTGGGACATGTTGGGGAGGCTTATTCGTAACCTACAACCACACGGAAAAAGAATATACTAAATTTAAGCATAATAATATTAGTTTAAGGTTATCTTAGCTTTGTATATCCCCAAGACTATATCGTTTTAATTTGAGAATTTCAAATCTTCATTTAAATTTATTTAAATTAAATATACACATCGTTATTTGTAACATATGAA